>CM040240.1:268658223-268967194 GCA_022545495.1 Chrysanthemum lavandulifolium
ACCGCCGCACCGATCATTCGGGGACACTGCGAGGTGGGTAGTTTATTTGGGGCGGATGCCTCCTAAAGAGTAACGGAGGTGTGCGAAGGTAGGCTCAGACATTAGTGTTGTTTGTTTTTTTCTTTTCAGTCAGACACTGTCAGACATATAACTTTTTACTCAATAAGAGGTGGGGGACTTGTCTTATTGCATCTTACTCGATAAGAGATTGAAGACTTGTGTTCATATAATATATTTGATGGTTTATTAACTATATTATATTTATTATAGAAAGTCTTGTTTCATATTTATATTAGTTACTTATTATTGCATTGCGTTGGTTTAAAAAATAAATTGCAGAAGCGAGCACTTAAAATCATTCGGACAATTATACCAAAACAAATAACATTATTTCGTTCAGATTTAGATTTCTAGCCACCTCTTACCGGCAAGATGTGATAGTCAGATTCAGACGTAAAACATTTTAATGAAACAAACACAGCCTTAACGCATTATAGATGTTCTTACTATAATAGCTCTAAACAGTTGCCTTAACGAAATTTAATAAGTTTTGCAAAACCAAATATAAACCAAACATTAGTGCGAATTTTACTGTTTAATGTATAAATTATAAATATTAATCAATGGTTTTTGGGGATATCGAATATTTAAAAAACAATAATAAATAAATAAATAAATAAATAAATAAATAAAACTTTTATGTAAGAATATTAATGACCTGCAAACCATAAAAGGATTAATTTAAGAAAAGAGGATGGTCGGTGGAATCCGCCTATATATGCATAATACCCGCCACCAACAGCTTTTATAATTATATTTCTGTATTAATTTAGTATCCTCTTCCTCTTCCTTTGCTTTCTGTAACTCACGTTTTTTATTGATTAACAGATAATGTCTTCGCGCATCCACGACCTTGCTCACTTAAAAATCCCCCTTGATAGTATACGATCATCCACCAACAACTTCGATGACGAAAATGTTGTCTTCAGAGGTGGATATGAAAAGAGATATGGCGGAAAGCTCTCGTGGTCTGGTGAGTTGATTGAAATCACTGCTCGGAGGTTTGATAAGAATATAGATGAAATGTTTTGGACTGAGGTTTCGATGCTTTCAAGTCTCAAGCACCAAAATCTGGTTTCATTACTTGGCTTTTGTGATGAAAATGGTGAAAAGATCATCATAACCAGAAGTGAGATAATGGGAAGTCTCAGCCTGCATCTAAGTGACACGATTTGGTTGGCATGGGTGCAAAGATTGAAGATATCAGTCGGGCTTGCGCATGCGTTGAGCTACATTCATTATGACGAGCCACGCGATTTTAGCGTAATACATCGGAACATCAGCAGTTACACAATTTTGTTGAATGATAATTACGAGCCCAAGTTATCTAGCTTTGAAAAGTCAGTGAAAAGTGAAGCATCTCAAAGGCACCATTCTTTTCATACTAGGAGTAATAAAGTATGGAGTACGAATGGGTATATAGACCCAACTTATGAAAAGACTCAACTGGCGAACCACAAGACGGATATTTACTCGTTTGGGATAGTATTGTTTGAACTACTGTGTGGTAGGGAAGCAGTAACCTATGACGATCTAGAAAACCAGTATTTGGCTCGACTGGCCAATCTCCATTACAAAGAGAAAAAACTAGAAGAAATTATTGATTGGTATATGTGGAAACAAATGGATCCCCAGTCATTCAACGTTTTCGCTCATACAGCGTATGAATGCTTGAATGAAGAACAATCTCAACGCCCAAGTATAGATGAGATTGTCACACGACTTGAAAAAGCATTGAAACTTCAGTTAGAACATCAAAATACGGTATGACAATTTTTTCTCTTCCATCTTTCTACCATAGCAAATACTACTCTATACTTCTTTTGAGATAATACACCTTCACTACATTAAAAGATTTATTCAAAAGAAAAATAACGACTTACTTGGGCTGATTTTCTGGGCTTTAAATAGCCAGATTGAGCTTTATATTTCTATCAAATAAAAAATTTGGATGAGGAAAGAGTTGAAAATGCGACCTCCTTAGTAACTATAGCGCGCTTTAACCAGTTGGCCTTAACCTGGAAATTTAATTAGTTATGCAAAACCAAATATAAAACTAAACATTAGTGCGAGTTTTACCCTTTAGTGTATAAATTTTAAATACTCCGTATTTATCAATGGTTGTTGTGGATATGGAATAAAAAAAATAAAAATAAATTCTTTATGGGAAAATAATAATGGAAAATCTCATCCAATACTAATGAAGTTTTCATCATTATTCCACTAATAAAATACTCATACTTTATTTCAATTATAAAAGACATTCAAGTTTCAAAACTGTTTCACTAAAGTCATTCAAAGTTTTTTCAATTTGAAAAACCACTCAATTTTTAATATGGTATAGCTTTACTTACTTTTATAAGGAAATTGGTAAAAAGTTGTTTTTTTGAGTTGTCTTTAAAACGTTTAAACATGCATCAATCACTTGTACCATAAATAATAATCAGTCATTTGAATTTAACTTCTCCCAACTAATTTATATACTACAAAATAATAAAACACTAAAAAGTTTTTGATCTTTTTATTAAATAAATGTTTAAAATTTTAACAATCTTAGAACAATATTTAAATTTAAATGATTTATATTGTGAAAATATAGTTTGAGTGAGAAAATAATAAAACCTGAGCAATTAACTAAAACAAAGCTTGAGTGACTTTAATTGAACAATATGAAAACTTGGTTACTCTAATAATATTAATGGACCTGCAAAACTTGTAGATGTACTATATACAAGGATTAATTCAAGAATAGAGGATGGTTGGTGGAATCCACCTTTATATGCATAATACCTGCCACCAACGAATTTTGTTACTACTCGTATTAGATTTGTCTGTTAATTCACTATTTGAAACTTTTAGTCTTTTACCAATATTTCTTCACTTTCAAAGTCAACAGTTTGGCTTTTAAACTATCCAATACGACATCAAATAATGTCTCTCCATTCCTTTCAACATTCTCAAAAATCCTCCAATTCCTGTTTTGCAAAATAAAGTTATCCTGCCGCAGCTACGAAAACATATCTATGGAAACAACTTCAAACTTTAGATGACCAATTATCAACTTCAAACAATAAAGTATATCGCCAAATTAAATAATTTACTAGTATTACACAAAGCACATGCCATAGTTTTTTTTTTTTTTTTTTTTTTCTAGATATCACTTTATGAACATATCCCATGCAGTCAACCTGCCCTTAATTGTCATCCGCAATACAAAAACATGTCTTTGAATGCAATAAGAGAACCAAACAAGACAATTCCAATCCATAGTAGACAAAGAACATGTAATATGGACGAACTCCACTCACCACTATGCAAAGTATATATCACCCATGTAGTAACATACTTGCACCATCTGATTATGGACCAAAATGTTTCAAAAACGCCACAGGAGCAAATGTTAACTGCATTTCCTAAACTGTAAAAGGATCTTCTTTTATTTTTTATCCACAAACATAGCTATAAAGTGCAAAATATATGCATATTTAGACTAAAATTCAAGATCGATATAACATACAAGGCAAGTATATACACCAACATGTGCTTGAAAAGGTTCAGGAATTTCATCAAACACGTTGTAGGCACTTCATTAACTCTCTTATTGTGTTATCTTGTGTATTAATTCACCTTTTTACTTGATAAGCAGATAATGCCTTCGCCTAAAGACGATCTTGCTCACCTCAAAATCCCCCTTGAAAGCATACGATCCGTAACCAACAACTTTGATGAAAAAAACATCTCCAGACGTGGATTTGGAAACACATACAAAGGACAGCTCTGGTGGTCCGGTGAGTTGATTAATATCAATGCTTTAAGGATAAACAAAGAATGGAAGCTAGCAGAACAAGAGTTTTGGATGGAAATATCCATTCTTGCGAGTCTCAAGCATAAAAATCTGGTTTCTCTTGTTGGGTTTTGTGATGAAAAAGATGAGAAGATCATCATTTGCAGGCATGAGACCAGGGGAACACTCTTTGAATATCTAAGTGACCCGATGTTGACATGGGTACAAAGATTGAAGATTTCTGTAGGTCTTGCGCAAGCATTGAGTTACATTCATTATGACGAGCGGCGGGATTTTAGTGTGATTCACCGGAAAATTAACGGCTCTGCTGTTCTACTAAATGATGACTGGGAACCCAAGTTATCTGACTTTCAAAGTTCCATGAAGATTGAAGCGTCTCAAAGGCACCATTCATTTCATACTAATACACTTGCGTGCTTGATTGGGTATGGAGACCCAACATATATTAAGACTAAAAGTGTGAACCACAAGTCGGATATGTACTCGTTTGGGATAGTTTTGTTTGAACTACTATGTGGCAGGTTTCAAATAATTGACGACAAAGGTGATAATCTTTTGGCTCAGCTAGCCATTAGTCATTATAGGGAGAAGAAACTCAATGATATAATTGATTTCGATCTGCGGAAACAAATGTACTCGCAGTCATTTGACATTTTCGCAGAAACGGCGTATGACTGCTTGATTGAAGAACGACCGGAACGCCCAAATATTGATGAGATCGTCATCAGACTTGAGAAAGCGATGGAACTTCAACTAAAACATCAAAATGCGGTGAGACAATTTTTTCCTTCCATCTTTCTAACGTTATAACTTTTACTTTATATTTGTTCACGTTTACACACTTTCACTCCATCAGTTTGCACTTCATCTAGACCCCATAAATCTGATTATACAAAATTAATAGCCCTCTGATTCATGCCTGCTTCTATTGCTGGACCTCACTGTATATGACTTCCCAATATGTGCAATGCTAACAAAACTCAATTTAAGATTTTTCAAGGTGACCAAAAAGAACATGTTTGATCAGTTCTTATATCCCTCTTTTACTTACATGCATGTAGTATAAGGTTAATAAGTATGTATTTTATTATGTGCGGATTTTTAATTTTAGTCCGGACGTACGGACAAATATGCACCACACATTCCAGATCTGATCTTGTTTTTGTAAAAAAATAAAGATTTGCTCTAACCCTCACGATACCAATTGACCATTTTTTATTTTTTTTTCCTTTTGAGCGATCCTTACTATTGTTATCTTCTTTCATTTTTTTAATTTTTTTCAAATTTTCTGTGCACCTTTTTTTTATTATTATGAGACCTAACGTGATATTAAGCATATTATGAAACTGTGATATTATAAAACAGTGATATTATAAAATCAATTGTGATATTAAGTTTTTTTACATGTAAAAATGAACCGTGATATTTAAAAACATATGTTAGTTATGGTGATATTAACAATATTATTAAAAAATATAATAGTTACGGTGATATTAACAGTTATATTAAAAAAAATTATGTGATTTAAAAAAAGGTATTATGTTATTAAAATAAATTAACTTTGATATTAATAAAACATAATAATTACGGTGATATTAACAAATTCATAATATTATTATACCTTTAACCATGAAAACAATTTTTTTATAATAAAAATTACTTTGATATTAATAAAAAACTAAATATCATTGTTTTTTTCATTGTGATATTAAAAAAAACGTACGATAATATTAAAACCAATTACTTTGATAGGGGCACGTTCAATGCAAAACCAATTTTTTGTACAGAACTTTACATAACCACTTTGGACCAATGAAAATTTAGTATTATTGGATATAGGGGGGGGGCACGTTCAATGCAAAACCAATTTTTTGTATAGAACCACTTTGGACCAATGAAAATTTAGTATTATTAAATCTTTTAATTTAATTCAAAAGGGCATAATAGTAAAACACTTATTCTATTTTTTATTTTGTATTTTTTTAATAAAAAAACGTTTATAAAGTCCCCTAATTTTCGGATTTTTTATTTTTTATTTTTTATTTTTTTTGGCATACATGTTTTTTTGAAAAATGAGGTGCATGTGTGTTTTTTTGTAATATTGTAAACTTAAATATTTTTTTACGTACAATTTTTTGCGACTGTTATTGGTGGTGTGGTGCGGCTAGGGTTTGGGATGTGGAAGAAAGAGGTAAGGCTGAAAATGATATGCGAGAAAAGGAGGAATATACGGTTTTTATGAAAAAATATTTTAAGCAAAATTCCACAAATACCCTTTTAGCCTTTTGTGTAATTAAAAAAAACCCTTTCATCTTTTGTTTAATCGCAATTTTGGTACTTTTATCTTAACCATTGATCAAACTCATCCAATGGCTTAGATTAATTTATATGGTTCAGTAAAGTTCGTACAATATAGTGGTTCTCGCATTGAGCAGCTACATTATATATATATATATATATATATATATATATATATATATATATATATATATATATATATATATATATATATATATATATATACTTACACACGTGTTTTGTACATATTTGAATTTAACACTAAAAGTTGTTGGCCAAAAGTTCTTATTTTTCATCTATTGCTCACGAGTGAGGAAGGTGAAGGCTAAACTAAAGAATGTGATTGGTCAATAAATTGTTCTATTTTTTTCGATCAAATGGTTTTCTATTATTAATTCTTTTATATCAATATACCTATACATATTTGATGTATTGACCGCATTGTACCTAAGGTATCCATTATGATAAAATATTAGAAATGTTTATACAATTAATAGATCATCAAGTTATATAAGTTATAAACCTACTACTACTATGGATAAATTTATTCATAAAGCTTTTTATATCGTTAAACACAATCAATAAAAAAATAATAAAAAAATAAATAAATAAACTCTACAAGATGATAGACTTTTTCACATAGGATTGAAATGGTCGTCCATTATGATTTATAAAGTTTTAAACCTCGTTATGAAGTTTTAGAAGCTACCATACTGGATAGTTTTAAATTAGCAAGAAAGATCAACATTTTCTATAAGGTATATAGTGGTTTTCCCAATAAAAAATAACCAATTAAACTGCATATAATAATACTATACCAAATGGGCTTGCGGGTAAACCAATGGAAACCCAAAAGAAACTAATAAAAATAACCACAAACAAAAACTATCATGTATCATGAGCCCGGGAGCCCAAGTAGCACTTAGATATGCCAAAAATGATTATGCAATCTTCATATACAAAATGCAATGTAACAACAACAACACGAGGCATAGATAAGACAAAATACAATGTAGCACAAACCAAATTATTAAGAAACTCAAAAGTCATTATATGAATAATAAGATAGTAAAATTTATACAAGTGTCGCATAGTGAAAAAAACCAACCTATTACGGTTTAGTTTAAAATTGACTTTTGGGGCCACACAACCCCTAAATTTGAATTTTGCAACTAATTATATATATATATATATACTAAAACCCATTGTCGGGCACTGTAGCTAAAGTGGATACTCAATTTTCAGTTTAGCCCCTTAGGTTACTGATCAATTGCAAAGTTAGTCCTTAACGTCCGTTACCTAACAATCGTGGATTAAATTTGCAACATAACAATAACTTCGGGGGCTATTTCGCAAATATTAAGCAAAAAAATTTCGAGGTTAACTTTTTTTCACCGTTGGTCCCTAAGGACTAACGTTGCAACAACCCATCGCCTGTGGACTAAAAACAAAATGTCATCACATACGATGCGTAACAGTATGTTTGCTAGAGTGCACATATAGTTTGGAATAGTGTGTGCACTGTTCATCCGCAATTTACACTTTTAGTCCCTCAAATTAGCTTCAAATTGTACCGTTAGTCCCCCGTTATCGACCTTTTGCAAATTTCGTCCTTAATAACAAAAAAAAATACAATTTTTTTCGACTTAGATTAAACACAACACCCTCGTCGCAACGCGCGGGTGCCTCCGCTCGTTGATTATAAAAGGAAATATTGCTGATCTGAAACTATGAGTAAAAATAATTTAAATATCAAACATTCTTTTAGATATGGAGTGATCAATTTTCACCTTCTATCTTTCCTCAATCTTTATTTGATCTAATAGATGAGATTAATCACAACAATTTAAAAAACTACTTTCATCATTTTTTTTCTTTCAAATATTAATATCTTTTAAACTGTTAATCGTTAAGCGAACAAAAATATACCATTACAACGAGCATTTAATTGTTTTTCTATAGATATACACTTTGATATACTTTCGAAAAAGAAAAATCTGTGTTTTTCACGTTCTTTTTTGTTTTTTTTTACGTTACTGAAATTTGCATGAAAAAATCACATATGATTAAACACTAATTTGAATATCACATGTGATATTAGTGCTAAATCGCATATGATATATATATATATATATATATATATGACTTAATACTAATATCACATGCGATATTATCACATATGATATGTAATATCGCATGTGATATTAGTATTAAGTCATATATATATATATATATATATATATATATATATATATATATATATATATATATATCATATGCGATTTAGCACTAATATCACACGTGATATTCAAATTAGTGTTTAATCACACGTCATTTTTTAAGCAAATTTCAGTTTCGAAAAAATAGAAGAACGACGAAAAAACGCGAAAAAAACAATTTGTCTTCTATTTTCGAAACCTAGCTATTGCAGGACAACATGAAGAAGCAAAACATTTCAAATTAATAAGACCATGAACTTACTAAACTATAAAATGATCTTATTCTAATTTTTATCCATAAACATAATATGATAATAGCTATAAAGTAGAACATATATACAGATTTAGACTCAAATTCAAGATCAGTATAACATACAAGGCAAGTATATACCGTAACGTGTTTGAAAAGGCTCAGGAATTTCATCAAACACATTGTAGGCACTTCATTAACTCGCTTCTTGTGCTATCTTTGGTATTAATTCACCTTTTTACTTGATAAACAGATAATGTCTTCACCAAAGGATAATCTTGCTCACCTCAGAATCCCCCTTGAAAGCATACTATCCGCCACCAACAACTTTGATGACAAAAATATCTTCATCACAGGTTCATTTGGAAAGTGTTACAAGGGACAGCTCTTGTGGTCCAGTGAGTTGATTGATACTATTGCTCGAAGGTTTAATACAGAAAGGAAGGAAGCAGAACAAGAGTTTGAGACAGAGATATCCATTCTTGCGAGTCTCGAGCATAAGAATCTGGTTTCTCTTGTTGGGTTTTGTGATGAAAAAGATGAGAAGGTCATCATTACCAAGTATGATGAAACTAGGGGAATGCTCAATTTATATCTAAGTGACCCAATTTTGTTGACATGGGTGCAAAGATTGAAGATTTCTGTGGGTCTTGCACATGCATTGAGTTACATTCATTATGACGAGCGGCGGGATTTTAGCGTGATACACCGGAAAATTAACGGCTCTACTGTTCTACTAAATGATGACTGGGAACCCAAGTTATCTGAGTTTGAACGTTCCATGAAGATTGAAGCGTCTGAAAGGCACCATTCATTTCATACTAATAAACTTGAGTGTACGTATGGGTATGGAGACCCAACATATATGGAGACTAAGAGTGTGAACCACAAGTCAGATATGTATTCCTTTGGGATAGTGTTGTTTGAACTATTGTGTGGTAGGAAATCAATAAGTGACGATCAAGATAATAAGTATTTGGCTCCAATGGTAATTTTTCATTATAAAGAGAAAACACTTGCTGATATAATCGATACGGATCTATTTACACAAATGGATCCGGAATCATTTAACGTTTTCGCGGAAACAGCGTATAACTGCTTAAACGAAGAACCATCGCAACGCCCAAATATATATGAGATTGTCACAAGACTTCAGAATGCGTTGGAACTTCAATTGGAACGTGAAAATGTTGTAAGATGGTTTTTCTTTTTCTTTCTACATCATAATAATTTACTTATTACTGTATTTATGATTTATGATTTATGATGTTGAAGGAACACTCAACAGCTGCGGCCGAAATTGAAGGCACATCATTCAATCATGAGAAGGTAATAATCTTAATTAAACTCGTGTTGTATCTTGCAACTTGTAACTCGCTGAAATTTTTAAGAGAGGAAAACAAGTAATGATAAATTTTTCTAGTTACATTTTATCGATCTGCTCATTATACTCAAATGATATTTGTCAAAACAAAAAAAAAAATTTTAAGGATAGAGACAGATATATGTTCAGATTTTGACAAGGGGGAGATCACATAAACGATAAACTTTAGTAAGCCATTGAACTGAGAAACATGCCACATAAGTCATTTAAAGTGGGTGCTTTGTTCCGTTTATAGCGTGATTACCGGGTAAGTGTGAAAAATTAGACATGCACTTATATTAGTTATATATGTCTATCCTTTAGGTAAAGATATGTGACAATTTTTAAAGGTATGCTTAACTTGTAGTCGTTGCGACATCGCCTTGCGTTTTTATTTCAAAAGCAACCCACCAATTAATTAAGATGAAAATGAAGTTGACTAGTATCACCATTTCATCTCATTAATAAATATTTTAATTGATCAATCAACCTAACTAAACTGTTACATCCTGTTAATCTACACATATAGGGATCAGTGACCTTGGTATCTGTAGGCAATGAATCCCAAGTCAGCAAAAACACAAAGTCTTTCCTCCGAGATCTTTCTCACTTGAAACTCAACAATCAAGATTTGGAATCAATACTCAACAATTTTAATGTAGAAAAGCTCATCAACAGAGATGAATTCATTTACAAAGGTTGTCTCTTGCGTTCCGAACAGTCCATCGATAGCTTTGGAAAGTTTTATCAATCTGATTCTGAAAAAGATGAAAGTAAAAAGTTTAGGGTGGAGCTTTCGATGCTTTCGAGTCTCGAACATAAGAATATAGTGTCTCTTATTGGGTTTTATGAAGATGAGAAGGTGGAGATGAAGGTTATCATATACAAGAGGGAGGCCAAGGAAAGTCTCGAAAACTATCTAAGTGACCAGACTCTTACATGGATGCAAAGGTTGAAGATATGTGTTGGTGTTGGAAATGCATTGAGTTACATCCATTATGATGCTGGACGCGATTTCAGTGTCATACATTGCAACATTCAGAGCTCGAAAATTTTACTTGATGACGAATTGGAACCCAAGTTATTTGGTTTTGAACTTGCATTGAAAAATACAGTATCTCGTAGGCACCGTCTTCTTCTCACTCGTGATATTATTGAGAATGTATACATGGACCCCAAATATAAAAAGACTGGCGGTATGACCCACAAGTCAGATGTGTATTCCTTCGGTGTTGTATTATTCGAAGTCTTGTGCGGGAGGAGTGCAGTTATCCGTGATGAAGAGTTGGAAGAGGGGTTATTAAGTCAACTTGCCAAATCTCGTTTGGATGATATGATCGATCCACATCTACGAAAACAGATGGACCCTGAAGCATTCAAAATCTTCTCGAGACGACAATTTCGCATACAAGAGGAGCAAAGTCGTCGCATATAGATCAGGTTGTCAAAAGACTTGAGAAAGCTTTGGAACATCAGCGGAGACATGAAAATCCAGTTGACCGTACATCATTGAATCGCTTGAAGGTACGTAATTATATACTTAAACATCATTGAATCGCTTGAAGGTACGTAATTATATACTTAAACTTCTAATTTAAGGCCGATTATCCTAATAAATAAGAATTATTTTATGTTACCAACTGTTATATCTATTTAAACCATATAACCACTAATCCACTATCTATCCTCACTACAAATGCCACTAGGGGCTTTTACATATATGTCCTTTGAATATAATATCATATAATTAAAAAGTATTATCTAAAATTAAATTTTATGATAAATGTGGTGAACGAGTGTTACGTGGCCGCTTTCCGCTGTGGAACATGATTGCATGATAATTCTATAAGAGAAAATATATTATTATGGAGCATAACTTTATATTTTGGTTTATAAACGATTCGAGTTAGAAAGTTTTTAAAACTTAAGCTAAGCATGTAATAAAAATATGTAGTACGTTCATTTTCGATATATACACATCAAAAAATTGATTATCTCAAGAAATGTTAACCATGATATATGGCACGATCTTCGTTTTATTAAACTAAGAGTTACTAGTTTAATTTACTAATATGAATTAATAGCTTCGTATTTATAAATTATTGTTTTATATAAGTTAATAACATGAAAAAGAAGTTAATATGATAAAAACCTTTCAAAGACGCTAAATTTCGCAAGATGTACATGTAGATATTATTAATAATTTATATTAATATTTTCAAAGAAGTAATTATCAGAATCTTATATAGAGGAAACCACAAATCAAGTAAGAAACTCTTATAAAAGTATATATAGAAATATACACATACATCTCATTCAACTAATCGCAGCAGTAAACGTAATCTAAAAAAATAAGTATTTTTTTTCTTTTTCGTTGGCAGCTATCCGGACTAATAACGGAGATTGTTGAGGCGCAAGCTCGTATTTTCTTTAGAATTTAATCACGAATTCACGGCCAGTAATGAAATCAGCTAACTCTTAGCGATTTAAGAGTTATAAGTAAAACAATAATGAGGTGTTTCTTTTTACCCTTAGCTAAAGGATTGGGTTCACAAATAATTTAATATTATTTCTTTTTTAAGTAGGACCAACTTATTTCTTTTACTTCGTCTATATCCCAATTCCCAAGGCATAAAATGTTAACTCCTCTCCAATAAGTGACTCGTATAGACGTGAACCTCACATATATTTAAGTCTCTAAGTCTAAAAAGAAAAAGAAACAACCAAGCCAATGTTATTTTTTGAGTCCCGTAGCTTGTTTCGATGCGTGACGACGCGTCGTCGTGACTAATCTTACGATTTCAGTATGCTTTTCTTCGTAACTTAAATACCAAAAGCTAAGCTACTTGTTATGAGGATTTTTCAAAACCTGTAACTTTAGTAATGAATTGTATTCTTAAATTTAAAACCCTTTATTCCAAACTTCTATATTTTCTTTTATTCCATTACTTAAATTGAAAAGTCGTAAGGCAGGCGTACCCTGACTAATTGTCATCTAAAAGTTAGGCAGGCGTACCCTGACTAATTGTCATCTAAAAGTTAGGAGAACTATGGTAAATTAGTAATAAACTCTTAAACTAACAGCATAAAAAAATTAAAAAAACGCCAATCTAAATTAGAGTAAACAACATCCAATCGGGTTCAAGATCCCACCCGGTCCTTGTCAACCAATAAATAACAATTTAACTAAAAGTAAATTTTATCCTCCCCCAATTATAGCTAACTCAACAACTAACTAAAAAAGACAATAAAAACTATAGACATAAACTCAATTCTGTTTCATACATTTACAGAACCTACAAAGAAAGCATACCCCAAACAAAAAAATTACTCCTTTTTAATTATAGTGTAACTTTTTATTTTTTTATGTCCCAAAATAATTATTCACTTTTCATTTTTACCAATAAAAAACAGACCTTAATGGGTAAAAATAATCCCACTTTTGTTAAATTGTTTATTTTTTTCGGGTGACAATAATTTTAAAAAGAATAACGTGATAAGGTTAAAATTATTAAGTAATGATAATGAGATATAACTAATATGCTTCAACTAATTCCCACTTCATTCATTACTCGAAACACTGCATATGTATATTATTTCTTAATCTCATTTCAATCTTGTCACATATCTTGATCTTTTTGTTAGATGTACTTTTACGCATTAGTTTTAGGATTTTATCAATATTATTTTGAGTTAATCTTTTATATAATAAAGGAATTGCATTATTTCGGAGTAATTTTGTCAATTCATTCTTATTAAAAAACAATTGGGCCAATAGGAGAACTCGATTCAGCAAAATCGTGTGATGTGATTGGTTAATAGAAGTCAAAATTAAATTGATTTTGGTCAAACTTTAATAAATTTGGTGGAGAATTTTGGTTGATAAAAAACACATAAAAATATAAGTGTCAAATTTGTGAAAAAAAAAAACTAAAAACAAAAGGAGGTAATTAATAAAACTTTAGTGGTTTAATTTTTTAAAATTATATAGTGTTAAGTATAATATTATAAGCCTCCATATTTTTTAATAACTTTGGATTATAAACAAATACCCACTTATACTTTATACCCTTTATACTAATATATATGTTGTTTTAAAATAACAACATATAAATTTGCATAAGATTATAAGTATCAATTTGTTTTTACTATATACGTTCAATAAGGACTCATTTATTTCATTTTTAAAAGTTTAACTTATGTGGACACGAGTTTACATTTTAAATATGGCTAAATTACTGAAAACGAGAATATAATTATCAAATTGTAAGCACGGGTTACTTTAATATAAAAATAAATACACGCTCAGCTAAATAAAATTAAATCTTGAGTTACCTAATGAAATTTTTTTACAAATATTTTATCAAATTCTAATGAATATTAATACATAATGAAAAACTCGTGCATAAATATTAATTGTACTGATATCACAATTTTCATAGGCAAATTCTTATATGTGTATATACTGAACTAAAATGTTAAAATAAATTTGATTTATGTGTAAACTTCGTGCGTGCACGAAACTTTTAACTATATAATTATATGTAATTACCTTTAAAGACACAATATTCAGTATTAATACAGAATATTTTTTTTTTATCAAAAAACTCTGTGCGTGCACGTGCATTATAACTAGTATATAGTTTAACCAATTAGCTTTTTTGGACAATGTTTTCGT
This sequence comes from Chrysanthemum lavandulifolium, assembly GCA_022545495.1. Taxonomy (NCBI): domain Eukaryota; kingdom Viridiplantae; phylum Streptophyta; class Magnoliopsida; order Asterales; family Asteraceae; genus Chrysanthemum; species Chrysanthemum lavandulifolium. Next base: position 268,672,897 of record CM040240.1, read on the forward strand.
TTTTAACTTTTATTAAGCATTTAATTAAACCCTTTAAAGTTATCTTGTGACATTTTATAGTTAACTATACATGCTTCTTTATTAATACTCTTACGTTTGAATGTTCATTTGATTTTAATCTATATGACAATTTAATAAATCTTGTACTATTTATTGGCATGGTTTTTTTTTTTTTTTTTACTAAATTTACATGATACTGTTCAAATAAAGAATACTAGGCCATGATTACGGGTGTTAAAAAACGTGCCCAAAAAAAACTGAATTAGTATGCTTGATCTGAAAATGGGAAAAGTTACAAGTAGGGGTAACAATTCTAGACAAGATACAAAACAAGCTTAAAACCAACATGAACTTGAATTGGTTTGAGTTAGGGATAAACAAAGTTAAAAGCTAAAACATTTTCAAAAAAAATTAAGTAATTAAACCAACTCAAAGTTTAGGGATAAAACCATTATTGTTTACCGTTTTATGAATGTCACTTAATTATAAAAACTTCTCTTCTTTTAATATCACTTCAATCCTTAGTGTTGCACAACTTCATAATGTTGCAGGGGAATAACTTGGTAAACTTGAAGATTGGACTAAATGATATAAAAGAGGCTACTAAGAATTTTGATGACGCATATTGCATCGGGTCTGGTGGATTCGGTAAAGTATACAAGGCATATCTTGAATATTTTGACAGAAGTAATTCCTCGTTGAAAGAAGGGGTGGATAAATGCGATTTACGCAGAAAACGAAGCACAGTAGCCATAAAGCGCATTTACAATCAAGAAGGAGAACAAGGGTTCATTGCAGAAATCGAAACTCTAACTAGTTGTAAGCATGAGAATGTAATCTCTCTACTTGGTTTTTGTTATGAAGGTAACGGTGCAATGATCTTAGTTTATGAGCATGCTTCGAAAGGAAGTCTGGAAAACTATTTAGGAAGCAATGATAAACTCACAAATCTTAATTGGTTGCAACGTCTAAACATATGTCTTGATATTGCACATGGTTTGAGTTACATTCACAACAACACGGATCATGGCAAACGAAAGATGATACACCGTGACATTAAGAGCGATAATATTCTATTGGGAGATAACTGGAAGGCAAAGATTGCGGATTTTGGGCTCTCCAAATTCCACCCAGCAAATCAATCAGCCAGCATTATCTATACCAATATGATTGCAGGTACGTATGTGTATTTGGATCCAGAATATCAGAAGGGTGGTAAACTTCATACGAAATCAGACATTTATTCGTTTGGAGTAGTGTTGCTGGAGATCTTGACCGGGAGTTTGGCCTATGATTCTGTATACACCAAGGTGAATGAGAAGGGAATTTCAACAATTGCAAAAGATCATTTTGGAAAGGGAACAATAATGGAAATCGTTGATCACAAGATAAAGGAGGAGACCGATGAACATGCCTTTTCTTTAAGTAAAGGACCCAATAAAGAGTCTTTGAACATATTTTTAGAAATCGCATTCCGATGTGTGGCAGAAACTCAAGCATAGCGCCCAACAATAGAAGTTGTCATCAACGAACTCAAAAAAGCATTAGACTCTCAAGTAAGTCTATATTTTAAAGACAACTTTTAATATCTTCTTATTTCTGATAGTAATATGTGACCTTTCATACATTATACTTTGTGTAAACAACATTTTCTCAAACTTTTACTCAATATACTATCTTTCCGTTTAGATTTTTTCCTTGTATTTAAGTTCTTTGATTTATTATTTTTATCTTAAATTTTATTTTACTTAGTGATTTAACTTTATGACGTGCTGCTGATTAGCTGGTAAACCTCGGACTCTTCTCTTCCATGTATATATATGTTGTTTCTTTAAATCCGAAATAGCAACAACCAACCTTGATTTACAACCATAACGTTGACATGAAGTTGGAGACTGAGAACCTAAAATGCAAAATAAAAGATTCGAACAAATTCTAGATGGAAATTAGTTTCATTATGTATTTAACTTAACAAATCGACTAACTGTCCAATAATTCTCAGGAGAACCACAAGGACAACCTCAAACTGTCACTTGAAGACATAAAGCTGGCCACGAAAGGTTTCAGTCAAGACAATATCATTGGACACGGAGATTTTGGGAATGTATACAAGGGAGATACTCACAGTACTCATGGAGATAACATCATTGCTGTAAAGCGGCTGAATAAGAAGTCGGATCAAGGAGATGCTAAAGTTTTGACAGAGCTGGCAACAGCTAAATTTATGGCAGAGTTGGACATCCTTATGGAGTATAAACATTTACATGTCATAGGTCTTGTAGGTTACTGTGATGAAGAGGATGAAAAAGTTATTGTTTATGAGTATGCTTCCAGAGGTAGTCTTGATAAGTACTTGAGCGATGATAGTCTTACGTGGGTGATGCGGCTTAAAATATGCATCGATATTGCAATTGGGTTGGAGTTTCTTCATGGAACTGTTTCAAGTACAGAAATGGTAATACATAGGGACATAAGCAGCAGCAACATTCTACTATTTTTTGACTGGAAAGCAAAATTACGGTTTGGGCTTTCCTTAGTATGCCCAAAAATGAGAATGTAGACTATGTCATCGACAATGTTACAGGCACAATCGGCTATCGTGACCCACTACACTCGAAAACAGGCTTCTTAACTAAAGAGTCTGATATATTCTCACTGGGTGCGGTTTTATTTGACATATTGTGTGGGAAACTTTCATGAAAAGCTAGATGGCGAGTATCTTTATTTACCCTTTTGGCTAAACACCACTATCATGTAGGAAAACTTGATAAGTTAGTCTTGAGGGTATCAAAGAACAAATTGTGCCACAGTCATATATTACCTTTACAAGGCTTGCCTATCAATGCATACATCATAGGAGAGAAAGACGGCCAACAGCTAATGAAGTGGTCATACAGCTTAAGAGAGCATTGGAATTCCAGGTAAGATTCTATATTTTGACAAAACCGGCCTTTAATTGTTTTATAAACTCTAAGAAAGTAACTATATGAAACATGAGTTTATGAATTGATTAATGTATATACAGGAGGATTATAAGAAATGGGAGCCAAAATTGCCTAAAGACTACAAAGAAATAGTCCAGATGTCAATGTGCCCCGATGATTATTCAACCATCAAAAAAGAGGACCTTTACAGCATTTTTTCTAAGGGAATCCTGCTTCAACAAGACAAAGTGGTAATCAAGCTCATCTTGTATCTCGTTATTTGGTGTTTTCCAGTTTTCTATATATCTTTTCCTTCTTGAGATAATTTGAGATCACACATGCTTTTACACATGATTAAAATTGAGTCTGGTTTATATTTTATTTTATGTAACAGATGCTGTCATTCGATGGTTATGGAGACAGAAATAAATTGGTATCAGCGGCAATATTTTCTTATATAAACAGTTGTCCACATGAGTGGAAATCTCTTCCAGAATCAAGGTTATTCTCTTTACCTCTCTTAATTTATCAGTACATAAGTGATAAGCATACATATGCATTGCTGTTAGATGTAAATATTTCTTTTTCTTTGAAAAAATGTAGTTACTTTACCGGTTTATGTGTGACAAGCTATTTACAGTAGCATAATAATTATTTTACAGCTTTCCTATGTATTTTGAACTTGCATTGCGGTTCTTTTTCTTGCAGTGTTGTGTACTATATAATAGAAATTTTTCCAGCAAAGGTACTTTTTCACTTGTCCAAAGGTCTGGAAGTTAAGAATTTGACAAATTCTTAGATTTTGATAAAAATTATCTTATTTTCATGAACTGGATTTCTTAGTCATTCTGATGAGCGAGAGAGTTATAAATGCCCCATATTGATAAACTCGGTGCTTTCTGTTACCTTTTCTTGTCAATTTAATCTGTATAATACTATTAAAGGGTAGATAAACTCGAGTGGAACAACATCAAATTCTTTGTTGCTTAGACTCCTACATGAAGATGGTAGATACCTAACAAGGTTTTAGTGTTTAATCGACTAATGATAATCGTCACATATTTGGTATATGCGTATTATGTTTGATATAACCTGCTGTTTGAAGTTTCGTAGCTGGATGATTCCTTTCAACCGGTGGTAGAGCTATTACCCTATTTGGGTCCTCTGTTCTAATGAATGATTTTGCTAGCTTCTTGCTAGTCTATTTTTTATAGCTTGAATATTTGTAATATGTGCAGGTTTGGGACAATAGTGGAGATGTTTGATATATCCAAATTGAACGTCGAAATAAAGACAAACGCTCAACTTTTATCTCCAAATGTTGTTTATGGAGTATATTTAGTCTTCAAACTCAGTGATTCAAGACAATTCTCAAGTAAACCGATGTGTGTTAACCTAAAGTATAAAAAGGGACTCGAAACTCTACATGCATATTTCGCAACATGGAAAGACAAGGACTGGATGATGATTGAGTTGTACCAATTCTTGAATAAGAGCGAAGATGTTGTTTTTGAGTTTCTACTTGAGAGCTTTTCATCACACTATTGTGGAGAAAGTGCGGTTTATGTTGAGGGAATTGAATTTCGAGCAATTGACAATGTAAGTTTGAATCCCTAGTTTCCAATATAAACTCTTTTGTTTATATTATACAAAGAGGTTGGATACATGCCAAAATATTAAACTAAACCCATGTTCTAATATTTAACATTGTTTGCACACAGGTGAAACATGAAGAAATCGGAAAATTGAAAGAAGTCCAACATGTCTTGAAATCAAACTTCAATGTGGATCAGGTACAGCAACTTCCAACTAACTTTGAAGAAATATTCAAGATATATAGACGCTACGACGAGTTGTTCTGGTTGGGCGAAGTCGACAAAAAGAAACTTCTAGTGCTTTCGGCAAAGGCAGCTTTATACAAATTCTCTAATGTAGATCTTTTTTCTTCAAAACCATTAGCCAATACCAGGTTTGCTTCTTATATTATATCTATTTTTGTTACAGTTTCCATTAACTAGAGGTGGAATTCCATACACTACATGAAACACGACCCGAGACCGATACAGAGAAAAACGGGTTATGGTTGGGTGTAAATACGTTTTGGCCCGCGTTCAGGTTTGGTTGGGTTAAATAGGTTGACCCAAAAACCCGTTTAAGTTGTTTTTGAAAGAAAATATTAATTTTATAGTTGTCTAAAGGTGTTATATGGGTTAAATGGGTTAAACTGTTCAACCTGCCAACCCATTTAACCTATTTTACCTGTGTAACTTGCGCCAACCAAGTTAGATAAGCGGGTTAAATGGGTCAGGTTCAAGGCATGTTTAAAGAAGCTGGGGTTCACACGTCTGACCCAATTACTTAAACATGACATGTTCAGGTTGGGGAATAACCCGAATCCCACACGAATTGCCAGCCCTACACTTTAAGCACTAAACTTTTTTTATTGTACATCCAAATATGTAGATGTCACATGAAAAACCAGATTCTCTAATCCAGTGTTTTTTTTATTTGTAGTTGACATTAAAATTTTGTGAATAATTGGTTGACAAAAGTTTCACTTCTTGGACGTAGTTTCCTGTCTCTATATATAACTCCGTTCTTAATCTATCCTACATGCAGATTTCAAGAGGTGATTGAGCTTTTACCACAACAAGTATTTCATCTTAATTGCACGATCAAAAGTCAAATGTTGTCACAACATACAGAATACGTGTGTTACCTTGTGTTCAAGCTTTCAGAAAAATGTCAGGGGCTGCATTGTCCAGTAAAAGTACGCGACGTACTGCACAGAGAAAACAATGAGGTTGAATTTGTTTATTTTATAACCCCAAGTGCATTGAACATAAATGGTATCGCTCGGGTTCCAAAACAAAGAGAAGATGGATGGATGGAGATTCAACTGTGGAAGTTTAACTCAGCTCATGAATTCAAGGATGGCTCTCTTTCTATTGATATGAAGTTCACAAGTCATGAAGGAACAATGTCTGGCCTCATCGTATGTGGTCTTGAGTTCCGGCCAGTGTAAGAATATTTTCCCATACTGTTTGAATTTGTGTTTACTTTGAGTATCATCAAAAGGGTTGTTTTGTATTTGTGTTAAAATATAGCATACTTTATCATACTAAAACTGGTTAACAGTTTGCAGTGACTTATTGTGTGATTTTTAAACTTGTAGGCTTGAAGTCAAGGTTGATGGACTGCCGCTACTTCTAGATTCATTAAAGACGGAAAGTGTATGATATGTACATCTAGGGATTTGTACAAATGAACCTTTTATTTAATCTATGTGACAACTACAATGTGATTTGGCAAAGATATACTTCCTCCGTCCCAAAATTATTGTCCACCGACAAAAAACACATAGTTTTAGAAAAACATCATCATTATAGCTTTTTCTCTCCTACTTTTTGTATAATGACAGTTTTACCCTTAACTAATTAATTTATATCTTCTTTAAAGTTTGTAATAATGAATTCAAGTGAGGGTAATATGGTAAACATGATTTATATTCACTATCCATTTATGGAAGGAGACAATTAATTTGGGACATCCCAAAAAGAAAACATGAACAATAAAAATGGGACGGAGGGAGTAGTACAAAAGATGACCTTTTATATGACAGTTTGTGTATATCAAATGCATTTTGTCACCGAGAGTTCAATGAACTTGAACACCCGAATCATTTATAGGTTGTTGAATGGAACCCAACTCGTCTTCATCTAGGGATGAAAGTTGCAAGTCCTGTAATTAAATTGAGTTGCACTCCAACTGTTTGATATAAAGTCTGCCTGAATCACCTTCAAGTAAATGGCCTATTTTAGCGGAGATTCGGTTTTTATTGAGGGAAATCGGATAAATTAGTAGCACCCTTGAAGTCTTTTTGTTATAAAAGGAATTGAAGTATCATATGTGCATGATAATACAAACCTTTGAAGGTTTTTATTGGGAGTGATCAAGAAGATGGTAATTGTTGAATGCTGATAGAGTTTAAGGTTCCTATGTGTTTATTGGGTTATGAGAGTTGGGTTGTATACTTGTATAGCAACTGTTTGTGTGAAAGCAAATTATGCTTTAAGGGACTGTCGAAGCATTTTTCTGTCGGGCTGGTCTTGACGGCTCCCTCGTGCCATTCATCCATGTCCCGAGCTTTGAAGTATGCTGCAAACAGGATAGAACCCGTTAGAAGGAGCCCCGAGGCCGAAGCCCCGGGAACCACCCTCCGACGGTCAAGTCAGCACCTCGTAGGTAGAGGATTTATGTATATGTGTAAGCATGGTATGTATGCATTATGATGTGTTGATATATATGAATGTGTATCTTCTGTATGTAGAAATGGTGCTATATGTGTGAGAGATGAGATAGTATTATGTGTGTACGTTATGTGTGAAGAATATATTGTCCTCTAATGTATGAATGTATATATATATAGACATAGATAGTGACACAATTAAGCGGGAACTATTTAGGCGGAAACAACTAAGCGGGAACATTTAGGCGGAAATATTTAGGCGGGAACATTTAGGCGGAAATATTCCTTTGTCTAGGGTAATTCGGCATAGGCCATTTGGCCATATCGTCGACATGTCCCCGATGATTGTACTATTGGTTGAAGACCGATGGTGCAATACTTAGAAATGTCTTTGCGCCTTCGGCACATGTCGTTCGGACAAGTGTTGTATCGCCTCTCGGCATGTGTCCTTCGGACACATCGTCGACATGTCCCCAGTATTGCATTATTGGTAAGAGGCCCGATGATGTAATACTTTTAAAGAATACCTTATGGCCTTCGGCTGTGTCATTCGGTGGTGCCCTTAGTGGCCATCTTAGAGTGGTTCATCAAGTGGCCCATAAGTCGGCGCTTCTAGAGAGTTGGGTCTTATTAGACCACATTCGCCATCATGTCTCCCAAGATAGTATTATTGACCAATGGTCAAGGATGCTATACTTAAACTTTGTCTTGTCTTCATATATACATTTTCATAATTCTTTCCGAATGGCTATGAACCATAGGCAAAGTGTATTGTTTGTCGGGAAATGAAAGCCATACATGTCTTTTCCCCATCCCTTTGTTTATACTTGCGAGATATCATGTATCTCATTTTGAGTTGTTTAATTAATGGCGTCCACAGGTATGTTGCGTCTTGAATATAATTATGCCGTAAGTAAATATACCCGGCCTTCCTAGTGACTTGGCACTTTTGGGGTAATGTTTACTTTGTTGGTAAATATACCGGGGCTCATCCTAGCGACTTAGCACTATTGGGGTAATGTTTACTTTGTTGGTAAGTATACAGGGGCTCATCCCAGTGACTTAGCACTTTCGGGAATAAATTATGCACGTAAGTAAATATACCCGACCTTCCCTAGTGACTTAGCACTTTGGGGGTAATGTTTACTTTGTTGGTAAGTATACAGGGGGCTCATCCACAGGCGTCAAATCACGCCTACGGGGTATCTGCGTGCCGTTGGGGCATATATGCCTCGGCTCTTCCATTAATGTCTTAGCATTATTCGGGTGTGTCGATCGCCTACCGAATGGTATATGGCCTTCCCTAGTGTCGTTGCACTTTCGGGGTAAATTATGCCTCATTGGCTAGACATTGACTACATGGATCGTAGGAGGTAGCTAATCTCCGTCGGAGTCATTATGATGTTATGTCTTATTTCTTGTAATCATTATGCATGTGGAACCTCATGCAATTATCCTATGAAAGTGAAACATGAAAGCTCTTCCGCTTTTTCGTGCGGATATGATAAACACAACATTTCGTTTTCATCAAAACAAGAATTAGGTCACAATGAGAACCGTAACAACATATGAGCGTATTATACCATTATACTCCCTCGGTTCAATGGTGCTAATGTTTATTAGGATCGTTGAACTTAAAAAGAGCAAAGTATTAGATAACATGATAATTAATAACGAGGTTGCTCATAGATGTTAAATATCGAACATGTGATGCTTTCTCATACTTAATGGTCGGGTGTGAGTTACCGCATGCGCAACATTGTTTCATGCTCCTCCTTCGTCAAACTAATTTGACACTATGAGTGGACCAATATGAACTATTATCGTTTTAGTAGTCACGCTTCCTCATGTACTACGATATATATATATATTAATGGACTCGTCGATCCTCACGAATTGCTCCGGCCAAAGTTTTACCTTAATAATATGTAAGGAACTAGCATAAAATAGGTTTCTTAAATAAATGAATTAACACGCTTTCTGACCCCCTTTTCAAGAAGGTCTTCTTTTTCATCCTCAAAACCTTGTCCACCCTTCCTAATATAACATGGGCCTGGAAATTTGTTCCGCAAACAAACGCGATCCGAAGGTCAGATTTTGAGGCTTTGATGATCGTCGTTCATGAAACAAAACCGGAAAGCTGGACCGGAAGTAAGAGACCGAAGGCCACGGTGATCCGGTAGGTATCGTTCGGTCGGTGATACGTTAGGGTGATCGTTTAATTTCTTCAACTTTGGGATCATTGGGAATGAAAAGTATTATCCAAAATTTAATCATTCTTTACAAACTTAGTTATTCTCTTGAAGCATCATTCGAAGTAAGGTGCTTAGACGAAGTCAAAGGCGTATCTGAAGATAAAATATAGTAGATGAAAACCAAATTGATTAAGAATTAGTACTTTGATGGTCGTTGGTTTTACAGTGAACCATAGCTTGGTTCTTTATAATTATGCCGCAATTTTCATTCATCCGTAATTAGTGAGTGGCCGCAACAATGGTGTGATGGAGCAAAAAGATGGAGAATGTTATAGAAGTGAAGCGGAATGGATCAAAGTGTAGGGCGTTGGAGGTTAAGTGACCAAAGCGGCGGTATCAAATTGTCGAAGGGCCCCAATATCAATCAAAGGCATTCGTATAAGGTTGAGCCGGAGTTATTATGATGAACTCCGAAGGTCATGCTCGAAGCTTTAAAGGTGAGAAAGTGACGATTCTAGCTCTAAGTTAAGATAATGAGCTGAGGTATGGATTCCAATAGTGAGAGTCCTTAAAATACGGTACCTGCAGGGGCCGTAGCTCATGAGGGCTACTACCCATCCATAGGAGACAAAAGTTCATCTAACCGCCGAAGACAAAGGTTCATCGAGACCCAAAAATTGACAGTCACACCATGGTTCAAAAGATAAAGTTGGAAGTTAAATCGAGTTAGCATTTTTGTCGGACGTTTATTGAGAACGGAGCGACTCAAAAGTAGCGATGCGATCGTAAAGTTTTGCGTCTACCCGAAGCGTTGGAGGAAGAGAGAACGAAGATCCATCCGTTGTCGGGATAAATAGGTTTCATTGCCTCAATCCTTGGTCTTGTATGTTGGAGGGATGATGAGTAGCAAGTGAACTCAAGACCACGAATGATTGTTCGGCTTTTATTCTTGTAGTCTTTGGATGATTATTGTATAAGCGTAATTTATGTAATCAACAAATACGAAGGTCGAGGAAAGGGTCATGACGCCGAAGGTCATAGGTGCGAAGGTTTAAGTAAATGTGTTAACACAAAGTTAAACAAAAAGGAAAGAATGCTACCCGGTCATATACTCGTATTAGTGGGCATTTCCTCTCATTGACCCGATTGTGCAAATGTATTAACGTAAAAGTGGCGTGGGTTAAAGCTCAAATCATAGGATTGTTATGGGTATATAACGAAGTTTATAAGACGAATCGGAGGTCAACCCGACTCGAAGACCAAAAATTAGCGATGGATCTCCAAGGTTTGGTTGTTGCGGTCATACGTTTAATGTGCATAAGGTCATCCAAAGGATTCTCGAAAAGGTAAGAAAGTATTAAACCGCAACATACATGCTCAAAGATAGCCCGTATTATTTACAAGATTATTTATCTATGCATCGTTATTTATCAATGTTTTGGAGGCTATTTAAGCGCGACACGAAGAGGTCGACCAAAATTTGGCGCGAGACTTCCGAGTTCAAACATGTTTCTGTAGTCATGAAAATGAAATGTGCATTCATGACCCACGGGTCTTCATAAGATTGTTGGAGTGTCATCAAAAAGTTTGTTCGGTGTCGGCATAAAAATATTTGTGGCATGGAAAGTAAGATGTCGACCTCGTGCTATAAGAAATATTTGATCATAGGCTTAACATATATGAAGAGTTATACGATAATTTTGACGCTAAGTTGCGTATGGCGAGCATTCTCCGGGCAAGTGTATGTGACCTTGGCAAAAACAATTCATTTTTTTTTTTTTTTTTTTTTTTTTTTTTTTTAGCTATTTTCAAAAGTATCGAAATAGACAAATTACTTATTTCATGACCAGTGACGAAGCCAGGATTCAACATATGGGTGAGCCAAATAGTAACATAGCGATATCATTAGAGTATCATAATTTTAATCTCAAAGTTGAACTAAAGATGTAAAAAAGTAAATGTAACAACGGCTGTACAAGCATATGAGAAGAACGTATAACCTATGAGCATGAATCTTTTGGACTAACCGATACTTCAAGCTTATAAAAATGAGAGGTTACAAGAGTATTAGTATAAAAATTTTTTTTTTTTTTTGAACATGAGTTTAAATTTCTCCATGTAATTTTCTTGCCATCCTTCACCCATTCTTCCTCTAGTCATATCACAATTAAAATAAAAGATTATAAGCTAGCTCTTCTAACTGGATGGGCCATATTATAAGTTTTATTAGACCAATTCGTACATAATATTGTACTACGTAATATACAAAAGTAAGTAGAATAGTTGGGCGGGCCTTGGCCGACCCTACAATTAACGTGGCTCCGTCATCATGACTTGGATATACCCCAATTAGACTAGTACCTGACAAAGTAATCACGTGGGGTGGGTCACGGGCAACATTGTTCTACTCATGTTGCGTCATTGCGTATATTTGTAGAGATCTAGTACCATAGGCTGTATTATTTGTACATCATCTATGTTTCTTTTCTTTTAAGCATTTGAATGATATCAGCTTATCAAGGTAGCATGGCAATGAACCTATCATGTCATACTTATGTTCTGTTAACAGAGAGAGCAAGGAAGTGATATTGGAGTACTTACAAAGTAGGCGTGAAACACTGCATCCGAATGATACACTATTTGTCCAAACATCCCGACTCAGTAGCTTGTTAGTCATGCCATTAATATGGCTATGTGGCTACCGAAGGAAATTATCTCCGCCATTGATGACTACTGAAGGGCGTCATACCGAACGACCCTTCTACTAATGATGCAAGGTTCCGAACGACCATACCCGAAGCGAATAGTAGAATGCTTCTTTCACCGTCTTTTGATTAGCAGTATACAAAATCATTACCGGATATGATATCGGTATGACTACCGAACGAAACCGGATTGAACGAACCTCTTGACGAAAATCCGGACGAGGTATCTGTACATGCCCCTTTCTTTATTCGAAGGGTTACTTAAAGTCGTCCACCGAAGGCATCAAACCCGGCGATTCATACATAACGTCCATGACAACGACCCTTCCGGAAGGACGGTAGATGAACTACTTCGGAAGGACGGTAGATGAACCGCCTCCGTTATCATCCATCTTACGGAAGGAGGGTAGACGGTCTTCCTCGAAAGGACATCTTGAGCGGAGGATGGAGGTCGAGAAATCAAACTTAAAGCGAGACCCGTCATTCCTAGGCGTGGTAGAATGAGCGGTAGGTCCACGGATGGCGCCAATGTCGAAGCATTTTTCTCGCCGGGCTGGTCTTGACGGCTCCCTCGTGCCATTCATCCATGTCCCGAGCTTTGAAGTATCTTTAAACAGGATAGAACCCGTTAGAAGGAGCCCAGGCGAAGCCGGGAACCACCCTCAAACGGTCAAGTCGGCACCTCGTAGGTAGAGGATTTATGTATATGTGTAAGCATGGTATGTATGCATTATGATGTGTTGATATATATGAATGTGTATCTTACGTATGTAGAAATGGTGCTATATGTGTGAGAGATGAGATAGTATTATGTGTATGCGTTATGTGTGAAGAATATATTGTCCTCTAATGTATGAATGTATATATATATAGACATAGATAGTGACACAATTAAGCGGGAACTATTTAGGCGGAAACAACTAAGCGGGGAACATTTAGGCGGAAATATTTAGGCGGGAACATTTAGGCGGAAATATTCCTTTGTCTAGGGTAATTCGGCATAGGCCATTTGGCCATATACGTCGACATGTCCCCCCAGTATTGTACTATTGGTTGAAGACCGATGGTGCAATACTTAGAGAATGTCTTTGCGCCTTTCGGCACATGTCGTTCGGACAAGTGTTGTATCTGCCTCTCGGCATGTGTCCTTCGGACACATACGTCGACATGTCCCCCCAGTATTGCATTATTGGTAAGAGACTGATGATGTAATACTTTTTAAAGAATACCTTATGGCCTTTCGGCCTGTGTCATTCGGTGGTGCCCTTAGTGGCCATCTTAGAGTGGTTCATCAAGTGGCCCATAAGTCGACGCTTCCTAGAGAGAGTTGGGTCTTATTAGACCACATTCGCCATCATGTCTCCCGAGTATAGTATTATTGACCAATGGTCGAGGATGCTATACTTAAACTTTGTCTTGTCTTCATATATACATTTTCATAATTCTTTCCGAATGGCTATGAACCACCCAAGCAAAGTGTATTGTTTGACCAAATTTGAAAAGCCATACATGTCTTTTCCCCATCCTTTGTTTATACTTAGCGAGATATCATGTATCTCATTTGAGTTGTTTAATTAATGGCGTCCACGGTATGTTGCGTCTTGAATATAATTATGCAGTAAGTAAATATACCCGGCCTTCCTAGTGACTTGGCACTTTTGGGGGTAATGTTTACTTTGTTGGTAAATATACAGGGCTCATCCTAGCGACTTAGCACTATTAGGGGTAATGTTTGCTGTTGGTAAGTATACAGGGGCTCATCCACAGTGACTTAGCACTTCGGGGAGTAAATTATGCACGTAGTAAATATACCCGGCCTTCCTAGTGACTTAGCACTTTGGGGTAATGTTTACTTTGTTGTTAAGTATACAGGGGCTCATCCACAGGCGTCGTCACGCCTCACGGGTATCTGCGTCTTGTTGGGGCATATATGCCTCGGCTCTTCCTTAATGTCTTAGCATTATTCGGGGGTATGCAGTCGCCTACCGAATGGTATATGGCCTTCCCTAGTGTCGTTGCACTTTCGGGGGTAAATTATGCCTCATTGGCTAGACATTGACTACATGGATCGGGCGGAGGTAGCTAATTCCCGTCGGAGTCATTATGATGTTATGTCTTATTTCTTGTAACTGTTATGCATGTGGAACCTCATGCAATTATCCCTGCAAAGTGAAACATGAAAGCTCTTCCGCTTTTTCGTGCGAGATATGATAAACACAACATTTCGTTTTCATCAAAACAAGAATTAGGTCCACACAGAACCGTAACAACATATGAGCGTATTATACCATTATACTCCCTCGAGTTCAATGGTGCTAATGTTTATTAGGATCGTTGAACTTAAAAAAGAGCAAAGTATTAGATAACATGATAATTAATAACGAGGTTGCTCATAGATGTTAAATATCGAACATGTGATGCTTTCTCATACTTAATGGTCGGGTGTGAGTTACCGCATGCGCAACATTGTTTCATGCTCCTCCTTCGTCAAACTAATTTGACACTATGAGTGGACCAATATGAACTATTATCGTTTTAGTAGTCACGCTTCCTCATGTACTACGATATATATATATATAATGGACTCGTGGATCCTCACAATTACTCGGCCAAAGTTTTACCTTAATAATATGTAAGGAACTAGCATAAAATAGGTTTCTTAAATAAATGAATTAACACGCTTTCGACCCCCTTTTCAAGAAGGTCTTCTTTTTCATCCTCAAAACCTTGTCCACCCTTCCTAATATAACATGGGCCTGGAAATTTGTTCCGCAAACAAACGCGATCCGAAGGTCAGATTTTGAGGCTTTGATGATCGTCGTTCATGAAACAAAACCGGAAAGCTGGACCGGAAGTAAGAGACCGAAGGCCACGGTGATCCGGTAGGTATCGTTCGGTCGGTGATACGTTAGGGTGATCGTTTAATTTCTTCAACTTTGGGATCATTGGGAATGAAAAGTATTATCCAAAATTTAATCATTCTTTACAAACTTAGTTATTCTCTTGAAGCATCATTCGAAGTAAGGTGCTTAGACGAAGCCGAAGGGCGCGTATACGAAGATAAAAATATAGTAGATGAAAACCAAATTGATTAAGAGGTCGTACTTTGATAGTTTGTTGGTTTTACAGTGAACCATAGCTTGGTTCTTTATAATTATCCGCAATTTTCATTCATCCGTAATTCCGTGGTGGCCGCAACAATGGTGTGATGGAGCAAAAAGATGGAGAATGTTATAGAAGTGAAGCGGAATGGATCAAAGTGTGGGGCGTTGGAGGTTAAGTGACGAAGCGGCGATATCAAATTGTCGAAGGGCCTAATATCAATCAAAGGCATTCGTATAGGTTGAGCCGGAGTTATTATGATGAACTCCGAAGGTCATGCTCGAAGCTTTAAAGGTGAGAAAGTGACGATTCTAGCTCTAAGTTAAGATAATGAGTGAGGTATGGATTCAATAGTGAGAGTCCTTAAAATACGGTACTGCGGGGCCGTAGCTCATGAGGGCTACTACCCATCCATAGGAGACAAAGTTCATCTAACCAAGACAAAGGTTCATCGAGACCCAAAATTGTGATCACACCATGGTTCAAAAGATAAAGTTGGAAGTTAAATCGAGTTAGCATTTTTGTCGGACGTTTATTGAGAACCGGAGCGAGCTCAAAAGTAGCGATGCGATCGTAAAGTTTTGCGTCTACCCGAAGCGTTGGAGGAAGAGAGCGAAGATCCATCCGGTGTGCGGGATAAATAGGTTTCATTGCCTCAATCCTTCGGTCTTGTATGTTGGAGGGATGATGAGTAGCAAGTGAACTCAAGACCCTGAATGATTGTTCGGCTTTTATTACTGTAGTGCTGGATGTATAAGATCCACTATTGTTCTTGGGTTTCCATTTACAATTAGGTCCCTTTTTAGTCCAAGAACAACCTGCTGAGGGCTTCACAGCAGTATCCTTATATCCCTTCCCATCATTCATTGAGTCAACATATCTAGGCCAATAACCATTTTGAAAATATGAACTAGTAGCTTGCACATATGGTCTAGCAACAAATATTCTCCAAGGAAATGAAGAAGGTTTATTAAGAGTTGCTCGTGGAACAAAAGGTGGTATTGATAAGACACTTTTCCTAAAGAAGAATTCCACAGACATCATACTTGTGCAAGTTTTTGTGGATGACATTATATTTGGCTCCACTAAAGAAGCTTTGTGCAGGGAGTTTGAGGAGGCGATGAAGGAGAGTTTCGGATGAGTGTTATGGGAGAGCTTACCTTCTTTTGGGTCTCAAGTTCGTGAAACGATGGTATCTTTATCGGTCGGGATAAATATGTGAGGACATTTTGAAGAAGTTTGGTATGGAGAGTGTCGAGCGCCACTACACCTTATGAAGCTCAAAACAAAGAACAACATTGAACGGATCCAGTTGTGAATGTTCACTTATCTGAGATCTATGATTGGTTCTTTGATGTATTTAACGACTTCAAGGCTGATATTACCTTTCTTTGTGAGTGTTTGTTCTAGACATCAAGTCACTCCACTTGCTTCCCATCTCAATGCGATCAAAAGATCTTTAAGTACCTAAAGGCCAACCTCATTTAGGTCTTTGGTATCCAAAAGAGTCTCCTTTTAAGTTGGAAGCATATAGTGATAGTGACTATCTTTGGTGCAAATCGGATAGGAGATCCTGGCCTGAGGTTGCCAATTCCTTGGAAAGAGATTGATTTATTGGCGGTGCAAGAAACAAACTATTGTGGCTACCTCATCTCTTCAAGCAGTATGTTGTTCTTTGCAAATTCTTGTGGACGAGTTCTTTGGATACAAAATCAATTGTTGGATTATGGGTTTAACTTCATGAACACAACAATTTTATTGATAATCAAAGTACCATATGCATTTTAAAAATCCGCTTTTCCACAGAGAACTAAGCATATTGAAATCGAGCACCACTTTATAAGAGATGCATATGAAAACACTTGATAAAAGTGGTTAAGATTCTACTTGATGATAATGTGGCGATTTACGGACTAAGGCTTTTGATGGACCAAGGTTTCAACACCTTGTGGTCAATATTGGGATGTAACCCTTAACGCAAAGTTTAAGGGGAGGCATAAACCTCGGGAGGCATATGCCTCGGGAGGATTCATGTTGTAAACTTTGTAAATTATTGTTTATATTTTGTTTTCTAACACTAACCGACTAATGTTCTTTTAGTTTGTTTGTCTTGGTTTGGTTTGTGTGTTTCTACGTATACATTTTGCGAGAATGCATATGTAAGTTGAAGTTCACCATGGTTGGTCAATTGGAATATGGTCAAGTAAGCTTAAAATCTTGTTTCTACGAAAATAAGTACTAAAGTGAGCTAATTATTTCTCTTGAGAGAAATCTTGAAGTTAAATTGTACATTCATTCAAGAAAGCAGTTCTGACTTACAATCAACTTCAAATGAAAATACAAGATCATTTCTATACAAGATCTACTAAACCTATTCTAGCTCTATCATCTACTAGCTCATATCATCTATTCCAAACTGGATATGCATGACCGATGCGATGAAGAAGCGAAGACAAAAATGGGAAGGATGGATTGATGAAAACGAAGATGAAGCTGGTGGAAATGGTAGATGGATGTGTGATATGACAATCTTCAGTTGTTCCATCTACTCGTTCCACCATAAAGCAATCACTCCATCTTCCTTTTGCCCTTTCCTTTAACGATATGAGATAAAGCACCAAAACATGGCACATGAAGAGCTAACACCACCTCTCTTCTGGCACGTGGCCTTGGTTGAGGTTGAGGTGTTGAAGGTTGGGGGTGTGATGTCCTCTTCTTGTTGAAGAGTGGCTCTTGACGCTCTGTGGAGTCATCAGAATCCATGGATGAATCACTTGGATTCACCACACTATCATCTTGAAGAAGGAAGAAAGGGGATTTTGATGGTCAAGGTTCATCTTGATGGGGGTAGCGAAACAATGGGATTGAATCTTCTTTGGATGATGATGATGAGGAAGAGGAAGTAAGATTTATCACTTCTGGTTTGGTGGACATTGGTTATTGTTGTTGATTGAGGAGTTTTTGGTGAAATTAGGGTTTGTGAAGATAATTAGGGTAAATTGATGTGTGTTAATGTGCATTGGGACTATCTTATAGGCGGATTCAAGGATTAATGAGAATTAATGTGAGTTGGGTGGCACAGTAAAACTCAAAGATATTTACTGAAGATTCTTGATTACTTGAGTTCTTTCTGCTGATTGACCTCCTTGATTGATTGACCATACTTTCTGCTGAAGTGGTAATTTAAATTGGGTTGAAGTTGCTTTACATGTCAGATTTGGTCAACAAATTGTTCTGATATTTATGACCATAAATTGGGTAACTTCTACTAATACCTTCTTCGCATATCTTCGCCTCAACTTAACTGATTCCCTCTTCATTCGATTTAAACACACTTTCAGTTGCATAAATCATAACCCATTATCACGATTTCTCATGGCGCTTCAATTTAAGAAAGATCATAACAAAGTTGCTTTTCTGGGAAAAGCTAAGGGTAATGAACTGTATGAACCACTGGTGGAATTCTTGAAGAGGTCCAAGATTCATTATGCTTTAAAACATTCTCCTAATGTGATATATGAATCGTTGGTTGCACAATTTTGGGCATCCGCTTTCTGAAGCAGGTGACACGAGATTGTTGCTATGGTTGTGGAATAGAGTATGTTGTGTGAGGAGTTGATAAGAAGGCGACTTTGCTTGGATGATGTTAATGGGGTTTATCACTCTAATCTTGTGGAGATACTTCTGGGCTAAGAGCTTTTAAATACCCAGTCACGAGGGGCGATATATGGTTCAAGAATCGGCTTTGCCCTATGTGGAGGTTTTTGGTACACACATTAGCAATAAATCAGGAGGATGGGATCAATTTTCTACTCAATTGGGATGTGGTATTGTATGTCTTTCTCAGGGGTTAACTTAAAACTTTTCTAGGTTTATTTTTGATAATATGGTTGAAAATATTCAAAGAAAAAAGCATAAGTTTTTAATGTACCCTAGGTTTTTGCAAATGCTTTTAGACATTACTACCTAAGCCCAAGCCTTTTGTCCCATAGGAGCTTTAACTGCTAAACTATTTGCTTCAATGAAAACTCACTGTGAGGGGGAACATCATCCTTTGCTAGCGACTATGTTGCCTCAAGGCAATGAGAGTCGCTAATAAAGGTAATGTTGTTGGTGATCCACCTTCTACCAATGTTCTGGCGATGGTAATCCATCGGTTGCCATTGATGAGGGCCACTACTCTGCTGAAGCATCACATGTTACTCCCACCAACCTCCACTACACCTTCACCTAGACCTGGTCTAGTCCACTTTTACTCAGTTACTATTGATGAGTTTAAGGTGAACTAAATAGTAGCCACACCTAGTCCTGTTAGGAGCCATTTGATGAAGGTTCTCCTATCATTGAGCATGTCCATATTTCTCCTGAAAGGTCCAATGAAGTTCCCATTACCACTGAGCAATCTGCTGGTGGGGCTGAGGACCCTATTACACTTACATCTGTATATGCTCTAGTGAACAGGTATGTGGTAGAGGTTGTTGATCTCAAAAAGGAGCTTGCTGAGACTAAATCTACTCTTGGTGGTGAGATTGTGGGGCTGAAGAGTAAGGTTAAGGATTTAGAGGAACAACTTGGGAAGAGTAGCAAAAGGAGATTTTTGGTTTCTTATGATGAGGAGCAAGAGGATACTCAATTTGAGTCACTTGAAATTTTGGCTGAAGTAGCTCAGACAACTCATGTTTCTTCACCGATTGTTGTTGACTCTTCAAAGAACAAGAAACCCATTCGGTTTACTAGTAGAAAGAGAAGACGGTATTTGAGTAAGTTCTTACGAACCTTGAAAGGTGTCGGTGTTGCAACCGCCGATGATCAAATGGAGGATGTTGCTTCTGAACATGGTCAAGCTTCATTTGTACAAGAACAACCAGGTTCTCCACCTTCAGCAGATCATCCTGAAGTATTTCTTGCAGGAAGAAGTTTTAACCTGGACCCTAATGTTGATGTCTTTTCTACACCTGTTGAAGATTTGTCTCAACATGTTTCTTCTGATGCTCACTTAGATGTTTCTTCTGGCGTTCATTTTGTTGACATTCCTTATGATGATTCTGCTAAGGAGTCTGCTGATACAGGGAAAGGAGTAATGATTGATGAAGAGCTTGGTTCAGATCTTGTGAGTGAACAGGAAAGGCAAGCACAACATAGGATGTTTGCTGAGTATGAAAATATGCAGAAGAGTCGTGTTACTCCTGACCAACCTCCACCTACACCTTCACCTAGACCTAGTCCTAGTCCACCACCTACTCAAGTTACTATTGATGAGTTTGAGGCGAACTAAATAGGTGGCCACACCTAGTCCCGTTAGGGAGCCATTTGATGAAGGTTCTCCCATCATTGAGCATGTCCATATTTCTCTGAAAGGTCCAATGAAGTTCCATTACCACCGAGCAATCTGGCGGTGGGTGAGGACCCTATTACACTTACATCATATATGCTCTAGTGAGCAATGTGTGGTGGGGTTGTTGATCTCAAAAGGAGCTTCTTGAGACTAAATCTACTCTTGGTGGTGAGATTGTGGAGCTGAAGAGTAAGGTTAAGGATTTAGAGGAACAACTTGGGAAGAGTAGCAAAAGGAGATTTTTGGTTTCTTATGATGAGGAGCAAGAGGATACTCAATTTGAGTCACTTGAAATTTTGGCTGAAGTAGCTCAGACAACTCATGTTTCTTCACCAGTTGTTGTTGACTCTTCAAAGAACAAGAAACCCATTCAGTTTACTAGTAGAAAGAGAAGACAGTATTTGAGTAAGGATTCTTCTTAACCTTCAAAGGTGTCAGGTGTTGCAACTGCTGATGATCAAATGGAGGATGTTGCTTCTGAACATGGTCAAGCTTCATTTGTACAAGAACAACCAGGTTCTCCACCTTCAGCAGATCATCCTGAAGTATTTCTTGCGGGAAGAAGTTTTAACACGGACCCTAATGTTGATGTCTTTTCTACACTGTTGAAGATTTGTCTCGACATGTTTCTTGATGCTCACTTAGATGTTTCTTAAAGGCGTTCATTTGTTGACATTCCTTATGATGATTACGCTAAGAGTCTGCGTCTGAGGAAAGGAGTAATGATTGATGAAGAGCTTGGTTCGGATCTTGTGAGTGAGCAGGAAAGGCAAGCACAACATAGGATGTTTCTTGAGTATGAAAATATCACGCGAAGAGTCGTGCATTGGCTCGAACACTTGAAGTTCGAGTTTAATACCAACTTGCCTCACGAGAGACAAAGAGAAATTGATGAACTAGCTACTCATATCAGCGATGAGCAATGGGATACTTATACTAATCAAGTTGCATACAATCCTACTCTTGCACAAAGTATTTTGGGAGCGGACTTTGATAGTGAGAATTTTGCTGCACAAATGATGGCTCTTGGTCAACAAAGGAAGCAAGCTGCAGCTGCAAAGAAGAAAGCTATTGCTGCACAAAAGGATCAAGCTAAGAGACAAAGACCACAAACTGCAACTCATAAGAGAGCCTATATGAGGATTGTGGTGTATAACCAAAGTTCTAACATCTATCAATCTGGCTTAACAAAGAAGCAAGTCTGGGCTTTGGATGACTCTGAGTTGACTAGCATGTATCATAAAGTTATGAAGTTGGTTACACCAATTTCTAGTGTGAAAAGGATTTACGGTAGTCGGATGCTCAAAAGCGAGACCCAAGGCAGTTGAGATTGTAGATAATTTTGATGATGTTACACCTAAGATGAGTTCTCCTGTTGTTACTTGAAGCATCTCTGAAGCTATACATTCAATGAAAGGGTTCAATCTGTTGAACCTCATGTTATTTCTTGACACATTGTCTAGTGTTGCACTGTTGATAAAATAGGAGAAGAGTTGGGTAAGAAAGTGAACAAGCGTTGCTAAAGCTAAGAAGGCGAGAGAGTACTTGAGAGAATGAATGCCTTGCATGGTGTTGTTCAATTAAGTCTACTTCTATTTCTTCCACTCATACTAAAGATGTCACGATGAATCGAGGTTGTACCATCTTACGTATCTATGGGGATTTATATACGGTGGGAGGAAGAAAGGATGCCTAAAGAAGACACATTTCTCTAAGGAGATCGTGAGATCATCCGTGACACATACATCTAAGGTTAAGAAATCTCACGGGGTAGTTCTTTGGATCTAAAGGCTGCTGAGTCCACTTTCATTAAAGAAGGATCTGCTGATGCTTTTTGTGAAGGATCTCATGATGCGTTGTCTGCTTGTACTTTGATTGATGGACAGCTTAACACCATTTTTAGGCTGGATAATTCTACTACGCAGTTTAACTTCTTGAAGGAAATCTTTCATCTAGTGGATAGGCAAGATTTGACTACTCTGTATGGTCTTGTCACTAAGCATTATGCTAATCATTCACCACGGGGTTACGGTCTATATTTTTGGGTGATCTTGAAGTTACATTTGATTCTCGATCTCCAAATGGTAAAGGGTTTTCTATTTGGAAGAATTCACATAAGTGGAAGGTTGAGTCTTGGAGATTTTATCCTATTCCAAGTGTGCATGTGGTGGAGACAAAGTGTGGGATGGTACATGTGTATGTTCTCGGATAAGATTTATCCTTTGCTGTGTCCTTGATGGAGAGAATGCTTAGGCGAAGTTGGAAGTTCCACCCGATCCAGGTTGGGAATGATAAGCTACATCTTTGAACAATGTGTTGGATTGATTAAGACTCGACACGCAACATCAAGCATCATCTTGATTATGGTATCTTGTATATTTTGTAATATCTGTTTTATTTGATTCTTAGTTTTAAAAAATCTTTGTATATTATTGAGTTTGTCTAACTTTTCTTGCGGGTTTGTTGTACATTGTTGTTGGTTATTGACTCACGGATGTGCCTTGTGTACATCAAAGAGTTAGCTAGTCCAAAGTGCAGCTTTGGTAAAGACACATCAAATCATTGATAATTGTAATGGTTTGCTCAAATCATAGGGTTTGCAACCACCCATGCTTAATTCTTGAGGGTTGTATGGTCATCAATTCACCATGGTTTATTCCTTTTGGAATCCAAGAATTGACTAGTCTGAGCAAGCGGCTACGGTAAAGACATTTCAAATCCGTTCATGGTTCTGATTTGCTAATAAATCGAGATGGTTATCGATGTACCATAGTTTTGAACATAAACATTTGGCTACTCCGGTAGTGATGGCTATTGGTAAGAGACATCAAATCCATTATTTTAATGATTCACCTCTCGAGGAGTTAACACCTTGGATGTGATGAGAATAGTATGAAACTAATATGTTTTGATGTACAATTTGTCACTTGTTCTTTGCAAAGATCCGGAGTTTCGGTGTTTTGTCATCATCGAGTGTTATTGTTTTGATTCTTTCTTTGCGATGTTCGAGTACAATCCTCTTGTTCTAAAGTGTTAAAGATCTATCAAGCTGGAACTTAACCTAGTCAAATTCGGTTTAGGGAGGATTGTTGGGAATTATGCTAAGTATGAATTATCTTTGAATTCTTTCTTAGATGGATTATAGCTGAAGTACAAGGATTCTGTGAAGAAGTAATTCTCTTGAAGTAATGAAACCGTGTAGATGGTTTCGTGTGCATGTTCTCAAATAAGATTTATCCTTTGCTGTGTCCTTGATGGAGAGAATGCTTAGACGAAGTTGGAAGTTCCACCCGATCCGGTTGGGAATGATAAGCTACATCTTGAACAATGTGTTGGATTGATTAAGACTAAACACGCAACATCAAGCATCATCTTGATTATGGTATCTTGTATATTTTGTAATATCTGTTTTATTTGATTCTTAGTTTTAAAAAATCTTTGTATATTATTGAGTTTGTCTAACTTTTCTTGCGGGTTTGTTGTACATTGTTGTTGGTTATTGACTCACGGATGTGCCTTGTGTACATCAAAGAGTTAGCTAATCCAAAGTGCGACTTTGGTAAAGACACATCAAATCATTGATAAATTTGTAATGGTTTGCTCAAAATCATAGGGTTTGCAACCACCCATGCTTAATTGCTTGAGGGTTGTATGGTCATCAATTCACCATGGTTATTCCTTTTGGAATCCAAGAATTGACTAGTCTGAGCAAACGGCTACAGTAAAGACATTTCAAATCCGTTCATGGTTCTTGATTTGCTAATAAATCGAGATGGTTATCGATGTACCATAGTTTTCGAACATAAACATTTGGCTACTCCGGTAGTGATGGCTATTGGTAAAGAGACATCAAATCCATTATTTTAATGATTCACCTCTCACGGGAGTTAACACCTTTGGATGTGATGAGAATAGTATGAAACTAATATGTTTTGATGTACAATTTGTCACTTGTTCTTTGCAAAGATCCGGAGTTTCAACGTTTTGTCATCATCGAGGTGTTATTGTTTTGATTCTTTCTTTCTTTGATGTTCGAGTACAATCCTCTTGTTCTAAAGTGTTAAAGATCTATCAAGCTGGAACTTAACCTAGTCAAATTCCGGTTTAGGGAGGATTGTTGGGAATTATGCTAAGTATGAATTATCTTTGAATTCTTTAGATGGATTCTAGCGAAGTACAAGGATTCTGTGAAGAAGTAATTCTCTTGAAGTCATGAAACCGTAGATGGTTTCTGGGAGATAGTTATTCGCGTATTCTATAGTTAGTTAGGATATGCATGAGCTTTATTAGGAATTTATAATGTATATCTTATTTAGTTTTATGTTTATCGTTTCTTGAGAAGCGGTTTAGGAGTTCCTTGTCTATAAAAGGAACACAATAGTATGAGTTATGTCGAGTTGAAAACAAAGTTTTATATAATTTAAAGATCCATAGAGGATCAAAGTGTTCTTAGTTAATTGTGTTATTACTTGTGTTTGATTTCCGCTAAAGAATACAAGTTATAGAGCTGTCTTTTAGTGTACTTGTGATTACATAAGTATAACTAACGATCTCTGATGCTCATAAGATTTATCAAGGTCTTAGATTCAACATGGTGATGAGGTATTTATAAATGAAGCTTGTGGGTTTCAAGGGTTGATGAAGCTTCTAGGCTCTTTCCCACTTGCAATCTTGACCATTGATCAATCCTTGCATCACCTCTCTTAATCACAGCCACAAGATTGAATGTATGAAGTGTTTAGACCAATGAGAGTGCTCCAAACTGCCATCCTGTCATTCCTTTGAGCACATGGATCGCCAACATGGCACAGGCTTTTAAGTGTACGGGTTAATTTGGGATTGAAGGGTAAGTGGTGAAATGGGGAAGATGCACAGTAACTGTAAGTTATTTGGGCGCGTTATATTTTTTTTGGGTATTTTTTATGGGAGGTGATTTGTACACTCTAAGAAATGATTGGGACACTCAAAAATATTATGTTTGGACATTTATACCCTGACATTTATACTTATACTGGAGTGGGTATAAGTGTTGACTGGGATAAGGAAAGGGGTTCAGTGGACTAAAGGGGTTCAATATGGGGTTTGACCGGTGGACAAATCATTTGACCGTGGGTTTTTAGTAAGAAATGGGTAGACGGGAAATTATATGTGTGGACTTGGGCTTGTAAGGGTGTTATGGGCTAGGGGTGTATTGTTTGTGAAATGGGAAATTATATGTGTGGATTTGGTTTATTTTAGTTTTGTAAACACTTAGGACCATTTAAGTAAAAATTGTAAATCCAAGGGACCATGAGTGTAATATGTGAAATGGTAAGGGTAAATTTGGTAAATTGGTAAAGTTAAGGATTTGAGGGTATAAGGGTAATTATGGATTTGTTAGGGGTAAATTGTGTAAATTGGGTGAATGAAGGTGAAAAATGTAAATTTGGGAAAGTTGAGGGGCTTTTGTGTAAATACGGTAAAGTTGGAGGGTGTAAAGTTGAGGGGCTTTGTGTTAATCCATGGCTTAACGGTGTTTATGAAACGATATTGTCGATTCGTGGCGAGAGTATGCAAATCTAAGCTGTTACATCGAAATTGTTTTACTACAAATTAATTCACAAAGTGATCTTAAAAGCAGACTTCTGTTTTACACTTGATTCTTGGCCCCATCATTATACACAGTACTCTTATCTGAGATATATCTTTTATGGGTCTAAGCTCGATGCCTTGTATACTAATCATGCTAAAATACTCGGACGAGTGGCCTTGATTGTTTTGGAGGTAAGATATCAAACTCCCATACTTGGAGCAATGATCGGTTTGGGTCTATTAAATGAATTGTGGGTGTTTTCATCAAGTCGTAGTCAATAAGCTGGAGTGTTTGGTGGGTTACTTAAATAGATATACCAAGAATCAGTTGATCTTGTGGTGTTTGGTGGGTTCACTTCCATGAGAAGCGGCGGTCGGATTGATCTTGTGGTGATTTGTTCCGGTGATAATACTTGGGATTTCACTTGCCTTATAATTCTAAATGTGTAAATGCCTCTTGTTATAAGTAGTTCTCCGGATCTGCACCCAAAAATATGTATATAATCATCACGGGGTGTAATCACTCGTGCGAAAAGATTTAGAAGAGTTAGGCAACTAGGAGTAGAGGCCAACTAATGTGTTATTTGTTTCTTATTTTTTAACAAGAAGACACTATGTTTTCTATAACCGGAAAAGGTTATGTACATGTTTTCTCATTGATAATGGATAAACTAAATGTCGACGTATATGGCCAAATGGCCTATGCCGAATTACCCTAGACAAAGGAATATTTCCCGCCTAAATGTTCCCGCCTAAATATTTCCCGCCTAAATGTTCCCGCCTAGTTGTTTCCCGCCTAAATAGTTCCCGCCTAATTGTGTCACTATCTATGTCTATATATATATACATTCATACATTAGAGGACAATATATTCTTCACATAACGTACTGGCATAATACTATCTCATCTCTCACACATATAGCACCATTTCTACATACGAAGATACACATTCATATATATCAACACATCATAATGCATACATACCATGCTTACACATATACATAAATCCTCTACCTACGAGGTCTTGACTTGACCGTCGGAGGGTGGTTCCGGGGCTTGACCTCGGGGCTCCTTCTAACGGGTTCTATCTGTTTGCGATATACAAAGCTCGGGACATGGATGAATGGCACGAGGGAGCCGTCAAGACCAGCCAGGCGGAAAAATGCTTGACATTGGCGCCATCCGTGGGACCAGCGCTCATTCTACCACGACTAGGAATGATGGGTCTCGCTTTAAGTTTGATTTCCACGGACCTCCATCCTCCGTTCGGTATGTCCTTTCGGAGAAGACCGTCTACCCTCCTTCCGGAAGATGGATGATAACGGAGGCGGTTCATCTCTTCGTCCTTCCGGCGATGGTTCATCTACCGTCCTTCGAAGGTCGTTGTTGTGGGCGTTATGTATGAATCGTCGGGTTTGATGCCTTCGGTGGGATGACTTTAAGTAACCCTTCGGAATAAAGAAAGGGCATGTCGAGATACCTCGTCCGGATTTTCGTCAAGAGGTTCGTTCAATCCGGTTTAGATTCGGTAGTCATACCGATATCATATCCGTAATGATTTTGTATCTGCTAATCAAAAGGCGGTGAAAGAAGCATTCTACTATTCGCTTGGTATGGTCGTTCGAACCTTGCATCATTAGTAGAAGGGTCGTTCGGTATGGCGCCTTCAAGTAGTCATCAATGGCGGAGATAATTTCCTTCGGTAGCCACATAGCCATATTAATGGCATGACTAACAAGCTCTTGAGTCGGGATGTTTGGACAAATAGTGTATCATTCGGATGCGGTGTTTCACGCCTACTTTGTAAGTACTCAATATCACTTCCTTGCTCTCTCATTATGAGAACATAAGTATGACATGATAGGTTCATTGCCATGCTACCTTGATAAGTGATATCATTCAAATGCTTAAAAGAAAAGAAACATAGATGATGTACAAATAATACGACCTATGGTACTAGATCTCTACAAATATACGCAATGACGCAACATAGGTAGAACAATGTTGCCCGTGACCCACCCCACGTGATTACTTTGTCGGTACTAGTCTAATTGGGGTATATCCAAGTCATGATGGCGAGACGCGTTAATTGTAGGGTCGTGAAGGCCCGCCCAACTATTCTACTTACTTTTGTATATTCGTAGTACAATATTATGTACAATTGGTCTAATAAAACTTATAATATGGCCCATCCAGTTAGAAGAGCTAGCTTATAATCTTTTATTTTAATTGTGATATGACTAGAGGAAGAATGGGTGAAGGATGGCAAGAAAATTACATGGAGAAATTTAAACTCATGTTCAAAAAAAAAAAAAAAAAAATTTATACTAATACTCTTGTAACCTCTCATTTTATAAGCTTGAAGTATCGGTTAGTCCAAAAGATTCATGCTCATAGGTTATCGTTCTTCTCATATGCTTGTCGGTAGTTGTTACATTTACTTTTTACATCTTTAGTTCAACTTTGAGATTAAAATTATGATACTCTAATGATATCGCTATGTTACTATTTGGCTCACCCATATGTTGAATCTCGGCGTCATTTGGTCATGAAATAAGTAATTTGTCTATTTCGATACTTTTGAAAATAGCTAAGCGTTAAAAAAAAAAAAAAAAAAAAAATGAATTGTTTTTGCCAAGGTCACATACACTTGCCGGAGAATGCTCGGCCATACGCAACTTAGCGTCAAAATTATCGATAACTCTTCATATATGTTAAGCCTATGATCAAATATTTCTTATAGCATGAGGTGACATCTTACTTTCCATGCCACAAATATTTTTATGCCGACACCGAACAAACTTTTGATGACACTCCAACAATCTTATGAAGACCCGTGGGTCATGAATGCACATTTCATTTTCATGACTACGAAACATGTTTGAACTCGGAAGTCTCGCGCAAATTTTTGGCCGACCTCTTCGTGTCGCTTAAATAGCCTCAAAACATTGATAAATAACGTATGCATAGATAAATAATCTTGTAAATAATCGGGCTATCTTTGAGCATGTATGTTGCGGTTTAATACTTTCTTACCTTTTTCGAGAATCCTTTGGATGACCTTATGCACATTAAGCGTATGACCGCAACAACCGACCTTGGAGATCCATCGGTTAATTTTGGTCTTGAGTCGGTTGACCTCCGTTCGGTCTTATAAACTTCGTTATATACCCATAACAATCCTATGATTTGAGCTTTAACCCACGTCACTTTTACGTTAATACATTTGCACAATCGGTTGGTGAGAGAAATGCCCACTAATATGAGTATATGACCGGTAGCATTCTTTCCTTTTTGTTTAACTTTTGTGTTAACACATTTACTTAAACCTTGGCACCTATGACCTTGATACTGTGACCCTTTCCTCGACCTTCGGTATTTGTTGATTACATAAATTACGTTTATACAATAATCATCCAGCACTACAGAATAAAAGCGAACAATCATTCGTGGTCTTGAGTTCACTTGCTACTCATCATCCTCCAACATACAAGACCCGAAGGATTGAGGCAATGAAACCTATTTATCCCGCATGACGGATGGATCTTCGTTCTCTCTTCCTCCAACGTTTCGGGTAGACGCAAAACTTTACGTATCGTCTTTGCTACTTTTGAGTACTCGGTTCTCAATAAGCGTCCGACAAAAATGCTAACTCGATTTAACTTCCAACTTTATCTTTTGAACCATGGTGTATTTGTCAATTTTGGGTCTCGATGAACCTTTGTCTTGACGGTTAGATGAACTTTTGTCTCCTATGGATGGGTAGTAGCCCTCATGAGCTCTGGCCCTGCAGTACCGTATTTTAAGGACTCTCACTATTGGAATCCATACCTCACTCATTATCTTAACTTAGAGCTAGAATCGTCACTTTCTCACCTTTAAAGCTTGAGCATGACCTTGGAGTTCATCATAATAACTCGGCTCAACCTTATCTGAATGCCTTTGATTGATATTAGGGCCTTCGACAATTTGGATCTTCTTTGCTTGGTCACTTAACCTCCAACGTCCTACACTTTGATCCATTCCGCTTCACTTCTATAACATTCTCCATCTTTTTGCTCCATCACACCATTGTTATGCGGCCACTCGGAATTACGGATGAATGAAAATTGCGGCATAATTATAAAGAACCAAGCTATGGTTCACGGTAAAACCAACGACCATCAAAGTCGACCTCTTAATCAATTTGGTTTTCATCTACTATATTTTATCTTCGTATACGCGCTACTTCGACCGTCTAAGCACCTTACTTGAATGATGCTTCAAGAGAATAACTAAGTTTGTAAAGAATGATTAAATTTTGGATAATACTTTTCATTCCCAATGATCCCAAAGTTGAAGAAATTAAACGATCACCCTAACGTATCACCGACCGAGCGATACCTACGGATCACCGTGGCCTTCGGTCTCTTACTTCGGTCCGGCTTTCCGGTTTTGTTTCATGAGCGGCGATCATCAAAGCCTCAAAATCGACCGGATCGCGTTTGTTTGCGGAACAAATTTCCGTGCCCATGTTATATTAGGAAGGGTGGACAAGGTTTTGAGGATGAAAAGAAGACCTTCTTGAAAAGGGGTCGAAGCGTGTTAATTCATTTATTTAAGAAACCTATTTTATGCTAGTTCCTTACATATTATTAAGGTAAAACTTTGGTCGGAGCAATTCGTGAGGATCGGCAGTCCATTAATATATATATATCGTAGTACATGAGGAAGCGTGACTACTAAAGCGATAATAGTTCATATTGGTCCACTCATAGTGTCAAATTAGTTTGACGAAGGAGGAGCATGAAACAATGTTGCGCATGCGGTAACTCACACCCGACCATTAAGTATGAGAAAGCATCACATGTTCGATATTTAACATCTATGAGCAACCTCGTTATTAATTATCATGTTATCTAATACTTTGCTCTTTTTTAAGTTCAACGATCCTAATAAACATTAGCACCATTGAACTGGAGGGAGTATAATGGTATAATACGTTCATATGTTGTTACGGTTCTGCTGTGACCTAATTCTTGTTTTGATGAAAACGAAATGTTGTGTTTATCATATCTGGCACGAAAAAGCGGAAGAGCTTTCATGTTTCACTTTGCAGGGATAATTGCATGAGGTTCCACATGCATAACAGTTACAAGAAATAAGACATAACATCATAATGACTCCGACGGAGATTAGCTACCTCCGGCCGATCCATGTAGTCAATGTCTAGCCAATGAGGCATAATTTACCCCGAAGTGCAACGACACTAGGAAGGCCATATACCATTCGGTAGGCGACTGCATACCCGAATAATGCTAAGACATTAAGGGAAGAGCCGAGGCATATATGCCCCAACGGCACGCAGATACCCCGTAGGCGTGACGACGCCAGGGATGAGCCCCCAGGTATACTTACCAACAGGCGAAACATTACCCCCCAAAGTGCTAAGTCACTAGGGAAGGCCGGGGTATATTTACTTACAGGCATAATTTACCCCCGAAAGTGCTAAGTCACCAGGGATGAGCCCCCAGGTATACTTACCAACAGGCGAAACATTACCCCCAATAGTGCTAAGTCGCTAGGGATGAGCCCCCAGGTATATTTACCAACAGGCGAAACATTACCCCCAAAAGTGCCAAGTCACTAGGGAAGGCCGGGGTATATTTACTTACGGGCATAATTATATTCGAAGACGCAACATACCGGGGCGTCATTAATTAAACAACTCAAAATGAGATACATGATATCTCGCGCAAGTATAAACAAAGGGATGGGGAAAGACATGTATGGCTTTCACCCCGGTCAAACAATACACTTTGCCGGTGGTTCATAGCCATTCGGAAAGAATTATGAAAAATGTATATATGAAGACAAGACAAAGTTTAAGTATAGCATCCTTGACCATTGGTCAATAATACTATACTGGGGAGACATGATGGCGAATGTGGTCTAATAAGACCCAACTCTCTCTAGGAAGCGTCGACTTATGGGCCACTTGATGAACCACTCTAAGATGGCCACTAAGGGCACCACCGAATGACACAGCCGAAAGGCCATAAGGTATTCTTTAAAAAGTATTACATCATCAGTCTCTTACCAATAATGCAATACTGGGGGGACATGTCGACGTATGTGTCCGAAGGACACATGCCGAGAGGCAGATACAACACTTGTCCGAACGACATGTGCCGAAAGGCGCAAAGACATTCTCTAAGTATTGCACCATCGGTCTTCAACCAATAGTACAATACTGGGGGGACATGTCGACGTATATGGCCAAATGGCCTATGCCGAATTACCCTAGACAAAGGAATATTTCCCGCCTAAGTGTTCCCGCCTAAATATTTCCCGCCTAAATGTTCCCGCCTAGTTGTTTCCCGCCTAAATAGTTCCCGCCTAATTGTGTCACTATCTATGTCTATATATATATACATTCATACATTAGAGGACAATATATTCTTCACACATAACGTACACACATAATACTATCTCATCTCTCACACATATAGCACCATTTCTACATACAGAAGATACACATTCATATATATCAACACATCATAATTACACATCATTTCAGCTTTTAACGGACGTTTCGACTTCATAATGGCCTCTATATGATAACGGTGATTTAAACATCGGGACAACAATAAAATCAAAATTTCCAAATGAACAAAAAGGAAGAGCTAAATATGAGGATAAGTAGCACGTGAATATTATAAGAGCCAAATATTGTTGAATAGGTAAAAATTATTATTATTTCACAAAGGACAACAATAAAATCAAAATTTCCGAAGGAACAAAGAGGAAGATGATAATATATTGAGTTGCACACTGTTTGATAAAATGTTTGTTTCACTAGAGCTGCTTAGATTTGTTCTACGTATGCTAATGGCCTTATTTTTGTTGAAACGAACTGTGTTATTAGTCATTACATGTGATATCACAATGTGAGTACGTGGTAGTGTCTGGTTGTTTGGTTGTGAGTTTGCTACAGATTATGTGCTAGTAATAAATTGAAACGATTTGCAAACCAACTGTTTGATAAAATGTGTGCCTGTAAAATGATTGTATTAGTGAGACAAAGGAACCTCCGCTAAATGAAGAGACTGTTGCTCGTGTCTAGTGTAAACTTGAACTTGCGTTTACGGAATGTACATTTTTTAATCATTGTGTTTGTTAGTACATGTCTGTAGAAGAATCGCTTCCTGAAAGTTATCGTGATAAAGCATCAGGTTGTGTGAAGATGGATGTTTGGTTCGATTCAGGTTTATTTGCTAGTTACATATTAAACATGAACCGTCCGTGTATTAGTTTTATGCAATTGGATAGGTAAATTAACCCATTACACATACATAAACTGCAGGATCTTTATGGGCTGCTGTTTTAGAAAATAGGGGTGGCCTTAGTTATCCTGACGATTTGTATGTAGAATGTGCCGATCAGCATCAGGGTTGGTTTCAAAGTTCTTTATTGACCAGTGTTGCAACCAAAGGTATTGTGACCATCAATATATTCTTAAATTTAACTATTTCATTATTGTTATTATATTTTCATGATATGTGGCACGAAAAGCTCCATATTCTACGTCAAAAGGCGTATACGCACATATATGGCAAGTACAAGATATCACTTTGACTTCATATTTTATGTTTTTAAAATATACTGACAAGCGTTCAATGCATAACATGTTAATAATTAAAGAAAGAACAGCAACTTTTTCATTATATATTGACCACTGGTCAGATTATAAATTCATTGGCTGCCTTTAAATCATGATAACATGAGAATGCATCATTAAGTTAAGATCACCTTCCAACACTAGGGAACATTTTCCCATTAGGGACAAGAAAACAATCTCTTGCAATCACATAGGACTCGAGCATTCTTTCATTCACCAACAAAGTGCCTGTAAAAAAAAGATGACCAGTTTTTTTACCAACTAAATTGCATAAGCAAGTAATCTTTTATTCGTCAAATAAACCTGCATAAGACAATATGAACAAGATATGATGAGCTTACCCATAGGCTCTGAGATCAATATATCTGCTTTCTCAGGCGATGCCAAGAATACCTCCAAATGATAAGCATCCAACAATATAAGCAACCAAGCTTGTACTAGGGACACTAACCGTAATTCGTTGTGCCAAGAGAAGATTCCCAGCAATAAGCTTTTGAGCATAGTCAGCCATTTCCGATGCTTCCACAGCATAAACATGTTTCGCATCAGCCTAAACAAGAGAAGAAACAAAGAGGATGAGAAACTGTGTGTTGGTGTTTGGATGTAGGATTTATGAAATGGAAATATAAAGATTCCAGGATTGGGTCGAAAAAGAAGATACATAAGTAACTCTATTAAAACATGGTTAATTGGTTTTTAAGTAGCCGGTACAAAACTAGTTAATAAAACATATTTTGATCCCTGTATACTTGGAGCCAGAATATGATATCCAAACATTAAACACTGATTATCGCAATTTCAAGTCCCAATAATCAGAGGATTCCAAAATGCAAATCTAAACACCCATATGTTATGGTCCCGACTTATGGATTTGGTTATGGGTCTTTTTAGGGTGAAATCAAGT
Source organism: Chrysanthemum lavandulifolium (assembly GCA_022545495.1). Taxonomy (NCBI): domain Eukaryota; kingdom Viridiplantae; phylum Streptophyta; class Magnoliopsida; order Asterales; family Asteraceae; genus Chrysanthemum; species Chrysanthemum lavandulifolium. Next base: position 268,707,542 of record CM040240.1, read on the forward strand.
GACGGGTTAGAGTATTTCTTTGTTGTTCTGCCCTTTTTGTTCAATTTACTCATGAATTTTAAGAGCTCATTACAGAGAACTCTTCGATCTCATAAACACACACCTTTTCTTATTATTACATATATATAAGATAGACAAGTGCAACTGCTTACCCAGTTGTAACTGCAAGGCTTGCAGTAATTAACTACCTAAATTACAAAACTGCTTAATACTAGAAAATAACAGGAATTTATCAATAAAAACATAGACATATAAGTTTGACTACTAGGTTACTTTATTGCAGCAACTAGACTTATAGTGATATAACATTACTCCCCTTCCCGACAATGAGCTTGTTCGCAAGCGAAAGAGGATTCCACATAACCAACAACTGAGAAACACCATTACACATGCGATACGAGGCGGTTCGGATCATCATCGAAGATTCGAAATACCAATGTAAAATAATTGGTTGCAATGGTGACCTGGTGAGTAGATTTCATCACAGTTAAAACAGAGATTCTTCACTCGTCGCTCCGCTATTTCAGCCCTTGTTAAACGCTTGATGTAGTGACTTGGTCGTTGTGTGGATGATGACGTGTTAGTTTGACTCAGATCAACTCGTTGAACATGCTGTTGTGTTAACTGATTTTCAGATTTACGTCGTTTATATAAACGCGCGAAGTACATAGCAGATGTGAGATCAAGTTGGTCGTTGTAATTCTACTTCTATTGCAATGTAGTCTTGCAACCCATCGATGAAAATCTCCACTTCTTGTTACGGTCGAAGATGACATGTACAAGCGACCAATTTCTCAAACTGTCGTTGATATTCCTCAACGGATCCGATCTATTGAGTTTAACCAACTCTCCTAACTTACTACGACTACCATAAGAACCAAATCTTGGCGACAATGGTCCTTAAACTCCTCCCATCCATATGTGGGCGATCCATGTCCGCTTTAAAACCAATACTAGGCATCGTCCTCCGGATGTGGCGCCACCATACTCATCTTCTCTCATCCACAACTACCGGTGTCTAAAATAGTAATCACAACGACTCATCCATGGTAAAGGGTCCATTGACCCATCATACGAGGAAAATCCAATTTTCAACGACGGTTTGTGACCCCTTCCTCCACCACCACGATCGAACCTTCTTCGTTGTCGATTGACGCGAGATTCATGTGTGGCGCTGCTGTTAGTGTTTTCTCGGCTTATTTCATCAAACTGAGATTGTATTGCTTATCCTCGTCGTATCGCTTCATAAAAGCCTCAAATTGTTGCTGAAAGAGTTGCATCGAGTCTCCCATGTCTTGTTGCTCCGATACCAAGTTGTTATGGTCCCGACTTATGGATCGGGTTATGGGTCTTTGTAGGGTGAAATCAAGTGACGGGTTAGAGTATTTCTTTGTTGTTCTGCCCTTTTTGTTCGATTTACTCATGAATTTTAAGAGCTCATTAGAGAGAACTCTTCGATCTCATAAACACACACTTTTCTGGAAAGACAACTTGTCTGTCCCTTTTCTTATTATTACATATATATAAGATAGACAAGTGCAACTGCTTACCAGTTGTAACTGCCACTACAAGAAAAAATGGATTTAGTGACCACACGAATATGGTCACTAATAGCACATATTTGGTCACTAAGTTGATTTAGTGACCAAATGAGAGTGGTCACTCGTCGTCACTAAAAGTCCATCACAAAATGTAATAGTGATGACATTTGAATATGGTCACTAAATAGTGACGCATAAAGTGGTCATTAAAATTTGTGACAACCTATTTGATCACTTATTCTCGTCATTATGTGGATTAGTGGTCACTATTTTGATCAATTAGTGACCGAAATAGTGACCAGTACATAGCAACATAGTGACAACGTAAGTGGTCACTAATTTAAAAAATATAGCAAAAAAATCTGCAAAAAAACTGCAAATACCACTTTAATACAATTATTTCACAGAAAAATGAAAAAAGAATTATTCAAACAATAAATTTCCACAATTAATAACATCTACATATCCATATTTCTTTGTTCCAAACTAAAAATAAGAATCACCATTACATCCACTTGATACCAACATAACACATAACGAAAACAAAAATAACCCGCCAAGTACTTAATAACGGTTGGTGCTACCTGAATTCTGAATCAAATTCTGCAAGTTGCCAAGCTACGTAAACTAACTTGTGCCTGAGATTTGAGAGAGTATCATGTAAGATACTTCAAAGTCGTTATGTATATACATCAATCTGATCACCTCTGAAATAAAATTCTGTTTTGACCCTTTACTCAACCCACCGACCCTCGTGTTTGACTCAATAGACATCAAACAATTACAGGTACATTTTAATTTCATCAGAACCTACGATAAATAACTACTTAATTAGGCATCAAACAAGTAAAATTCCCGATTGCTGTAAACAGCTAGTAATGCATAGCAGTATGAAGGAGCTCACTTAGATTATGTAAATTGTTCATGATATAAAAATCTTTGCAATCAAGCACCTCTCTTGCATTGAATTTAATATACCTTTGGAGCCAAAGTAGCTTTTCAGTCATCTTGAAGTAGCAAATAGCAGATCGAGCAATTATGGGGCCTGCAGAAATACATGTCATATGTCAACCCCTTGCTATTACTTATATGTCCTACAATTAGAAATAAGAAAGCAACAGACCTGCTAATTAACTTAACAATGCTAACTTGAAATAATTACCTTCCTCCAATTCATTTACTTGGTTGCTTTTTAGCAGAGCGTTGACAGCTAGATTATGTACCTGTATCCATAAGAAAATTGCTTTCAAAACTTAATTATGTTAAATATTTTATTTAGTTTAAGAGTGGCATAAAGAAATTTGCAGACCTTTAGCTCAACCGTGACTTTTCTATAAGCACCAGGACGAATCAAAACAGACTGATTGACCTGTTTTCCAGGAGATATGCTAATCTAAACATCACAGTACCACAAAATTTCATGGCAAAAAAGTAAAATGGTTCATATATAAAGTAGGATCATTAAATCAAGCTGACCTCGTCTGAGTAGCAAGTCTCTTCTTCATTATCCCCTCCAAGATCCGGAATCCCATTATCTGACACCCAAAGTATCTGCAAATATTACAAGGGACTCAGAGATTAATTAGCAGACCCAATGCTTAATAATATAGTACCAGGTTAAGGGTTCAAAGAATATCAAACAAAAGGTAAACCAGAAACAACCTGTTGTTGATCACGTAATACGTGAATTCCCTTAATGTTCTTTGTAAGATCTTTTCAGCATCTTTTGAGTTCCCAACATACTCCACCTGGATATTTTCCCATATAACGGTTATAATATGTTCTTATTTAACGAAAATCAAACAGGATCATATTTAGTTTTTTAAGTTTATAAGTACCAAACCTCACCTTAAAACTGGAAGTATCTCTAGACAAGGAAGGTTCTGATAAAGCTTGGCAAGCTTCACGAAACAGTTTCTCTACAATATTCGGCGTTAACTCTTTATTTTGAACCAGACTGACCATTACCACATGTCCACATGGATTTTCGAATATGATGGAAAATATACAAGATAAATGCCAGTGCCCCGAACATCAAAGCTGAAAATAGAAAAGTAACAAATTACAATTGATTTTAACCTTTTTCTTATTGTAAGCAGTTTTGAGAGCATCATAATAGAATACTGGAACTTACCTTTTGTACAAGTAGAGAAAAAGGATTGACGATTCTAAGTAACAGCACTCTGTAGTGGTTTTCATATAACTTTTATGCGGGCAGTAAGTTGAGGCACTTCACACGATGCCAAAAGCAAAACTTCATATTGCAGACATGAGAAGTACAGTCATTAGTAACTAACCCTAAAAGGGTCTGAAAGGATTAATAACAAATTCAAATAAGCACATTATATTGTCAGTCGTGATGTGTCTTATTGGGAGCATTATCTATAACCAGAAAGAGAAACAAAGATAGAAATTGACCTTGAAATTGATAAGAAATAACATTTTAGGCTAATTATGTTATTACTTTTCTTCTTTACTTTTTGGATACCCAATATAGTTAAGCCACAATTAAATAACACTAATCAAACAGGCCCACAATTAGATTAGTAGAAACTAACCAGCTGTACGACTACTGGCATAAAGAGAAAGCACGGCCTGAATATCAACATACATAGCAGGAACATTGGAAGTCTCAAACATGAATTGAGTCATCTTCTCTCTGTTAGCCTTAGGGATACCTCAAAGTAAGGATACCTCTCCTTGACTGTGCTTCATCACCAACGTAAGCATCTTTTTAGTCCACCATAACACCGGTATGTCTTGGTCTACCAAAAATACTTTGGAAAAACTACCCTCGAAGCATCATCACCAGCAAACACAACCTACAGATTTCATAAAACAAACTCAAATCAAAGCAAAAAAAACAATTAAAATTTTGAATTAACAAGTATAGAATGATACAAACCTTCACCATTCCAGTACCATTGTCACAAACTAGGGGCTGAATATATTCGGTATCGGCCATTTTCTATGGACTGTAATACAAAAATAAAATAAACAGTCACTACGCCATTCGCTTGTCAACTTAAATAACAACCTTCAATCAGTTGCGCATTGTGCATAAATTGATAAACACCACAATTGACACTATACATGAAAATACTAAGGCATGCTCATTTCACTTTCTTCCTAACAATTATCTAAATCTCACTTCACGAATTTATTATTCAAAAACATCAAGTTCAAGTTTCAGCATAATGTGATTATATATATACATAATGCTAATTATGCCTTTGTAAGCATCTAATAATCAAACACAACTACTTTATAATGGTGTTGGCCTTTGATCATTTTGAACTTCTTTTTTCTATTCGAATTTCGAAGAGTAGCACTAAAACAATTCATCCACCTTTACTCATCTTCGTATCCTTAGTTTTCCAATTAAGTTAGACAAATCAAGCTTCAACTTTTGCAACTAACTAACTAAACTACATTATCTATTTTTTGAATTCACATCAATGTAAGAAAACCACAAAGTTAGTTCAAAACCAAAGAAACTCACCCACGACTATTACTATTACGACTCCCCACATGTATAGTCGCATATGTCATGCCTGCTATTGGGCTAACAAGTGCGAAATAACATGCTCTAACTGCAAGTCTAAGAACACGCTACATTGCCATTGTCAATTCACTACAAGAACAACTACCTCGGCTCATTATCTATTAAATTACAAACATTAAAACACCTTGAGTTCCAACTTTATATTAAGTAAATGCAATTAGACAAACACGTCACAGGACCATAAACACATTAGTCAAGTTGCTCTCAACACATACGCAAAACATAGTCGTAACCATAAGACTAATTATCTACAAGTATGAAATAACAATACAAACTTATAGTGCTAATCCTGCTACAACATTTCCCTTGCGCCTTCTATCAAGCACTTGTCATGCGTAAAAGGCCTACCATTATCAAACACTGAATTTGCTACAACATTTCCCTTGCGCATTTTATCAAACACTTGTCATGCATTAAAAGGCCTAATCACATTAACATTACACTTATAAAAGAAAAATTGCATAGAGGACTAAAATTCATTTATTGCATACAGGACTAAACACATAATCAACATCTAACCAAACAAAATTGCAGGAAATATACCTGAAGCAATTCCATAGAACTAGAGGCAATTCCGGCGAGTTCTGGTATTTAATTGGGTGTTTTCAGGTGGAGATGATGGTGTGTGTTTTCAGATAATTTATTTGAAAGAAAGTTGGTAGGTTGGATTGGAATATATAATCTCATTTGTGATGTTGCAATATGTGACGTCCGCTAAAATATTGAATTTATTTCAATTTAGTATTTTGTATACGTCGATAATTTTTAACCACGACTAATTTTGTATACATCGATAATTTATAACCACGACTAGAAACTATGCATCAGCGGAAACATGAAAATCCAGTTGACTGTACATCATTCAATCGCTTGAAGGTACGTAATTAATTTACTTAAACTTTTAATTTAAGGTCGATTATCCTAATTAATAAACAAGAGTTATTCTATGTTACAAAATGCCAGTACGTTTCTCGTCAAGTATCAAAAATTATTTTACCTTACATACTAAAACGTGTATGTGATTTTGATTTTACATTATTATAATTTTATAACATTGTATTTTATATTTCTTAGAATATAATATCATACAATTAAAAAGTATTATCTTTTTTTTTTTTTTTTTTGGTGACTTTCTAACTTGGTTTCACCACCTCCCGAAAGAGGCCCTAACCCCACATCGACCAGGTCTATGTTGTCTTAACCGGGTCCACGCAGTCGATATGTGGCTTCGGTCATGCGAGGAAACCGTCCCGCCTCCACACAAGTTTCCTTCTTTGAGTAACGTCCGGATGAAAACCCCGACTTTGCTCGATTTGAACCCCAGGTGCTTAGTCTAAGGGGCACAAATCCTCATTCAAATATCACGGATCATGTGGACCACAGTGAGGACTTCCCGTGGGTCACCCACCCAGATCTACTCTCACTGGTGGCTCGCTTAACAACCTGGCGTTTACCATCTGGGCCACATGATCGATGATAAAAAAAAAAAAAAAAGTATTATCTAAAACTAAATTTTTATGATAAATGTGGTGAACGAGTGTTACGTGGCCGCTTTTCGCTGTAGAACAATTGCATGATAATTCTATGAGAAAAAAATATATTATTATGGAGCATAACTTTATATTTTTGTTTATAAACGATTCGTGTTAGAAAGTTTTTAAAACTTAAGCTAAGCATGTAATAAAAATATGTTGTACGTTCATTTTCGATATATACCCATCAAAAAATTGATTATCTCAAGAAATGTTAACCATGATATATGGCACGATCTTCGTTTTATTAAACTAAAGAGTTACTAGTTTAAATAGTTACTGATATGAATTAATAGCTTCATATCTATAAATAATTATTTTATATAAGTTAATAGAGAAATTTTCAAAGACGCTATATTTCGGAAGATGTGCATGTAGATATTATTACTAAGTTATATGAATATTTTCAAAGAAGTAATTATCAGAATCTTTATATACGGAAAAATACACATACATCTCATTCAACTAATCGCAGCGGTAAACGAAGTATTTTTTTTATTCTTTTTCGTTGGCGACTATCCAGACTAATAACGGATATTGATGAGGCGCCGACTGGTATTTCTTTATAAAAATTTAATTACGAATTTACGGCCAATAATGAAATCGGCTAACTCTTAGCAGTTTGAGAGTTATAAGTAAAACATTAAAGGGGTGTTTTTTACCCTTAGCTAAGGGATTGGGTCCACAAAAAATTTAATACTCCATTTATCTCAAAATTATAGTTCATATTTTATTTTTGGAATCTATCAAAATAATTGTCCACTTTACTTTTTAAGTAAAAACTATAGAAATAGTAGGAGAATATTCTATTTAAGTAGTTGAAAATTAAAATGACAAAACATTTATTAAACTTTGTGATTTCTCTTTAATGACAATAATTTTGAGTCAAAGGGAGTAGTATTTTTTTAAGTATGACCAACTTATTTCGCTTACTTCCTCAATATCCCCTTCATCTATATCCACAAGGCATAAGTGGCTTGTATAGACGTGGACTCCACATATATTTATAAACATTTTAATCTAGAAAAAAAAAAAAAAAAAAAAAAAAAGCCAATTTTATTTACCGTGGCTTGTTTTGATGCGTGTCGGCACGTCATCGTGGCTACTCTGGTGATTTCAGTATACTTTTCTTCGTAACTTAAATACAAAAAGCTAAGCTACTTGTTATGATGATTTTTCAAAACCTGTAATTTTAGTAACGAATTGTATTCTTAAATTTAAACCCCTTTATTTCAAACTTCTATATTTTCTTTTATTCCATTACTTAAATTGAAAAGTCGTAAGGCAGGCGTACCCTGACTGATTGTCATCTAAAAGTTAGGAGAACTATGGTAAAGTAATAAACACTTAAACTAACAGCATAAAAAAAATTAAAAAGGCCAATCTAAATTAGAGTAAACATCCAATCGGGTTCAAGATCCCACCTGGTCCTTGTCAACCAATAAATAACAATTTAACTAAAAGTAAATTTTATCCTCCCCCAATTATAGCTAACTCAACAACTAACTAAAAAAGACAATAAAAACTATAGACATAAACTCGATTCTGTTTCATACATGTACAGAACCTACAAAGAAAGCATACCAAAATTACTCCTTTTTAATTATAGTGTAACTTATTATTTTTTTATGTCCCAAAATAATTATTCACTTTTCATTTTACCAATCAAAAACAGACCTTAATGGGTAAAAACTATCCCACTTTTGTTAGATTGTGTACTTTTTTGGGTGACAATAATTTTAAGAAGAAGAAAGTGACGAGGTTAAAATTATTAAGTAATGATAATGAGATATAACTAATATGCTTTAACTAATTCCCACTTCATTCATCACTCGAAACACTGCATATGTATACTCTTTCTTAATCTCATTTTCAATCTTGTCACATATCTTGATCTTTTTGTTAGATGTACTTTTACGCATTAGTTTTAGGATTTTATAGTATTATTTTGAGTTACTATATAGTTTCACCAATTAGCTTTTTTGGACAATGTTTTCGTTTTTAACTTTTATTAACCATTTAATTAACCCTTTAAAGTTATCTTGCGACATTTTATCGTTAACTAAACATGCTTCTTTATTAATACTCTTACGTTTGAATGTTCATTTGATTTTTAATCTATATGAAAATTTAATAAATCTTATACTATTTATTGGCATGGTTTTTTTTTTTTTTTTTTAAATTTACATGATACTGGTTCAAATAAAGAATACTAGGCCATGACTACAGGTGTTAAAAAACGTGCACAAAAAAACTGAACTAGTCTGCTTGATCTGAAAATGGGAAAAGTTACAAGTAGGGGTAACAATTCTAGACAAGATACAAAACAAGCTTAAAACCAACATGAACTTAAATTGGTTTGAGTTATGGATAAACAAAGTTAAAGGCTAAAACATTTTCAAAAAAATTAAGTGATTAAACCAACTCAAAGTTTAGGATAAAACCATTATTATTTACCGTTTTATGAATGTCACTTAATTATAAAACTTATCTTCTTTTAATATCACTCCGGTCCTTAGTGTTGCACAACTTCATAATGTTGCAGGAAGAACTTGGAAAACTTGAAGATTGGACTAAATGATATAAAAAGGCTACCAAGAATTTTGATGACGATATTGCATCGGGTCTGGCGGATTCGGTAAAGTATACAAAGCTGATCTTGAATATTTTGATAGCAGTAATTCCTCGTTGAGAGAAGGGGTGGATAAATGCGATTTACCTAGAAAACAAAGCACGGTAGCCATAAAGCGCATTTACAATCAAGAAGGAGAATAAGGGTTCATTGCCGAAATTGAAACTCTAACTAGTTGTAAGCATGAGAATGTAATCTCTCTTCTTGGTTTTTGTTATGAAGGTAATGGTGCAATGATCTTGGTTTATGAGCATGCTTCGAAAGGAAGTCTTGAAAACTATTTAGGAAGCAGTGCTAAACTCACAAATCTTAATTGGTTGCAACGTCTAAATATATGTCTTGATATTGCACATGGTTTGAATTACATTCACAACAACACAGATCATGGCAAACGAAAAATGATACACCGTGACATTAAGAGCGATAATATTCTATTGGGAGATAACTGGAAGGCAAAGATTGCGGATTTTGGGCTCTCCAAATTCCACCCAGCAAATCAATCAGCCAACATTATCTATACCAATATGATTGCAGGTACATATGTGTATTTGGATCCAGAATATCAGAAGGGTGGTAAACTTCATACGAAATCAGACATTTATTCGTTTGGAGTAGTGTTGCTGGAGATCTTGACCGGGAGTTTGGCCTATGATTCTGTATACACCAAGGTGAATGAGAAGGGAATTTCACCAATTGCAAAAGATCATTTTGGAAAGGGAACAATAATGGAAATCGTTGATCACAAGATAAAGGAGGAGACCGATGAACATGCCTTTTCTTTAAGTAAAGGACCCAATAAAGAGTCTTTGAACATATTTTTAGAAATCGCATTCCGATGTGTGGCAGAAACTCAAGCGCAACGCCCAACAATAGAAGTTGTCATCAACGAACTCAAAAAAGCATTAGACTCTCAGGTAAGTCTATATTTTAAAAGACAACTTTTTAATATCTTCTTATTTCTGATAGTAATATGTGACCTTTCATACATTATACTTTGTGTAAACAACATTTTCTCAAACTTTTACTCAATATACTATCTTTCCGTTTAGGTTTTTTCCTTGTATTTAAGTTCTTTGATTTACTTTTTTTATCTTAAATTTTATTTTACTTAGTGATTTAACTTTATGACGTGCTGCTGATTTGCAGGTAAACCTCCGGACTCTTCTCTTCCATGTATATATATTGTTTCTTTAAATCCGAAATAGCAACAACCAACCTTGATTTACAACCATAACGTTGACATGAACTTGGAGACTGAGAACCTAAAATGCAAAATAAAATATTCGAAATTGATGGAAATTAGTTTCATTATGTATTTAACTTAACAAATCGACTAACTGTCCAATAATTCTCAGGAGAACCACAAGGACAACCTCAAACTGTCACTTGAAGACATAAAGCTGGCCACGAAAGGTTTCAATCAAGACAATATCATTGGACATGGAAATTTTGGGAATGTATACAAGGGAGATACTCACAGTACTCATGGAGATAACATCATTGATGTAAAGCGGCTGAATAAGAAGTCGGATCAAGGAGATGCTGAAGTTCTGACAGAGTTGGCAACAGCTAAATTTATGGCAGAGTTGGACATCCTTATGGAGTATAAACATTTACATGTCATAGGTCTTGTAGGTTACTGTGATGAAGAGGATGAAAAAGTTATTGTTTATGAGTATGCTTCCAGAGGTAGTCTTGATAAGTACTTGAGCGATGATAGTCTTACGTGGGTGATGTGGCTTAAAATATGCATCGATATTGCAATTGGGTTGGAGTTTCTTCATGGAACTGTTTCAAGTACAGAAATGGTAATACATAGGGACATAAGCAGCAGCAACATTCTACTATTTGATGACTGGAAAGCAAAAATTACCGGTTTTGGGCTTTCCTTAGTATGCCCAAAAAATGAGAATGTAGACTATGTCATCGACAATGTTACAGGCACAATCGGCTATCGTGACTCACTACACTTGAAAACAGGCTTCTTAACTAAAGAGTCTGATATATTCTCACTGGGTGCGGTTTTATTTGACATATTGTGTGGGAAACTTTCATGCGAAAAGCTAGATGACGAGTATCTTTATTTACCATTTTTGGCTAAACACCACTATCATGTAGGAAAACTTGATAAGTTAGTCTTCGAGGGTATCAAAGAACAAATTGTGCCACAGTCATATATTACCTTTACAAGGCTTTCCTATCAATGCATAAATCATAGGAGAGAAAGACGGCCAACAGCTAATGAAGTGGTCATACAGCTTAAGAGAGCATTGGAATTCCAGGTAAGATTCTATATTTTGACTAAACCGGCCTTTAATTGTTTTATAAACTCTAAGAAAGTAACTGTATGAAACATGAGTTTATTAATTGATTAATGTATATACAGGAGGATTATAAGAAATGGGAGCCAAAATTGCCTAAACACTACAAAGAAATAGTCCAGATGTCAATTTGCCCCGATGATTATTCAACCATCAAAAAAGAGGACCTTTACAACATTTTTTCTAAGGGAATCCTGCTTCAACAAGACAAAGTGGTAATCAAGCTCATCTTGTATCTCGTTTATTTGGTGTTTTCCAGTTTTCTATATATCTTTTCCTTTTTGAGATAATTTGAGATCACACATGCTTTTACACATGATTAAAATTGAGTCTGGTTTATATTTTATTTTATGTAACAGATGCTTGTCATTCGATGGTTATGGAAACATAAATAAATTGGTATCGTGACAATATTTTCTTACATAAACAGTTGTCCACATGAGTGGAAATCTCTTCCGAATCAAGGTTATTCTCTTTAACTCTCTTAATTTATCGATTACATAAGTGATAAGCATACATATGCAATCTTGTTAGATGTAAATATTTCTTTTCTTTGAAAAATGTGTTGGAAGTAAATGACAAAACCGAAACTTAGTAGTATGTTTAATATAGGTAAGGGTAGTTTAATGTAATTTTATGTTATATATTCGTAAGGTTTAGTATAAACCGACCCATACTAATAAATTGGGTTTTTAGATAAATTACAACGTTTAGAAACGGTATAACCGTTTTAGGGATTACAACGTTTAGGAGGGTTCTTGAATCGGTATAACTCTTTTGAAGCACCGATTCAACAAGTATATATAAGGCAAGAATTATGTAAACAATTCATTCCATATCAATACAATTTAGTTTTACGCTTTGATAATTATGTTCATATTTTTCGCACTTTTTCATCTCAACAAAGCGTCCCAAACAACAAGATTCATTCGAACCCATATAAAAGCGTGATTAAAGGCCGAACAACGGTGGCATCGAGCAAAGCAGAATCCAAGAAAGAACGAGCAAGAGTAGGCCATCGATTTGCGGCAAGAAAGAAAGAAGGATCGAATTTTGCTTTTATTGCGAAAAAGAAGAAACACACGCGAACCGATCGAAGCAAGTTGTTTTGGAATCACGAATCTGGAAAGCATCTTGAACCTGTAAACAAAACACGTTTCCAGGTTTTCACTAATCAATCATTTTTTTTCTTTTAATTCTTTCAATTTTCTCTTACTTTTCTACCATATAATATAAAGTAAGAAATATTTTGTTAGTAAGATAGAAATCCCATTAGCGAAGAACCCCGATTGATTAGAATAGCAAATACCGTTTTCCCTTTAGATTCATAGCAAGATAACCCGAACCCTTGTGGTTCATAGCAAGATAACCCGAACCCTTGTGGTTCATAGCAAGATAACCCGAACCCTTGTGGTTCATAGCAAGATAACCCGAGCCCTTTGTGGTTCATAGCAAGTCAAACCGAACCCTTTGTGGTTCATAGCAAGATTATTCCGAATCCTCGTGATTCATAGCAAGATTAACTGAACCCTTGTGGTTCATAGCAAGAGAAAACCTAGTATTTTCAAGCAAGAAGAAACCTTAGAGTTTCAAGCAAGAATTTTGATCTTTTGATCACAAAGCAAGAACTTTTGATCTTTCGATCAAACACAAAAAGCAAGAAAATCAAAAACATTTCGGTTCGATTATAAGCAAGCAAGCAAGCATGGTGAAGGAGACAAGAATGCTAGCACATCGAACAATACATCAGTTCGAGAACTAGGAAATGTTTCACTACAATGTCCAAAATTGACCAAAACAAACTACACGACATGGGCATTGATGATGGAGACAATATTGAAGGCATATGGCATATGGGAAATGATAGTTGCGAAAGGCGAAACAACAACAAATGAGAAGAAAGAAAACACGTCAAAGGCAATAATCTTCCAATCAACGCCGGAAGATGTTTTAATGCAAGTTGCACAATACTCAACTGCAAAGGAAGTATGGGACTCAATCAAAGTCAAGCACTTGGGAGCCGATCTTGTTCAAAAGGCACGACTACAAACCACGAGAAGTGAACTAGAGGCGCTAAGGATAAAACCAAGCGAAAAGTAAGTGACTATGGAGGAAAATTAAGTAGTATAAAGGCCAAGTTTAGAGGACTTGGTGAAACCTTGGAAGATAAGGTGCTAGTAAGGAAACTACTTAACTCTGCTCCAAAGAAGTTTTACCTATCGTGGCAACTATAGAACAATATCAAGATCTAGGCGAAATGTCGTTTGAAGAAGCCATTGGAAGGTTAACGACCTATGAAGAGCGAATTAAGAGTCAAGACATACTAGAGGCAAATGATCAAGACAAGCTTCTCATGGCAAATTCAAACAACAAAACTTATGGTAAATGGCGAAGTAAAGATTTCAACAAAGAAGGCAAGGAATGGAAGAATAATTCGAATGCACACAATGCAAGTACGAGTCAAGGAACTAACGACAAGAGCAAGCTCAGATGTTATGAATGTGGCAAGCATGGACACTTTGCGAAAGAATGCACGAAATGGAAATACAACAAGCAAGAAGAGTCACATCTCACCTATGACACTGACACCGAACCTACATTGCTGTGAAGACTCGTCAAGAAAGAAAGAATAAAGGAAGCACTGATTTTGTCATTAGGGGGGAATCTTGGAAGTAAATGACAAAACCAGAAACTTAGTAGTATGTTTAATATAGTTAAGGGTAGTTTAATGTAATTTTATGTTATATATTACATGAGGTTTAGTATAAACCGACCCATACTAATAAATTTGGGTTTTTAGATAAATTACAACGTTTAGAAGCAGTATAACCGTTTAGGGATTACAACGTTCGGAGGGTTCTTGAATCGGTATAACTCTTTTGAAGCACCGATTCAACAAGTATATATAGGGCAAGAATTATGTAAACAATTCATTCCATATCAATACAATTTAGTTTTTACGCTTTGATAATTCTGTTCATATTTTTCTGCACTTTTTCTGTCTCAACAAACTGTCCCAAACAGCAAGATTCATTCGAACCCATATAAAAGTTGTGATTAAAGGCCGAACAACAGTGGCATCAGAGCAAACAGAATCCAAGAAAGAACGAGCAAGAGTAGGCCATCGATTTGCAGCAAGAAAGAAAGAAGGGATCGAATTTTTGCTTTTATTGCGAAAAGAATAAACACACGCAGAAACTGATCAGAAGCAAGTTGTTTTGGAATCACGAATCTGGAAAGCATCTTGAACCTGTAAACACGTTTCCAGGTTTTCACTAATCAATCCAGGTTTGCTTCTTATATTATATCTATTTTAATGTCAACTACAAAATTTTAGTTGTCTAAAGGTGTTATATGGGTTAAATGGGTTAAACTGTTCAACCTGCCAACCCATTTAACCTATTTTACCAGTGTAACTCGCGCCAACCAAGTTAGATAAGCGGGTTAAATGGGTCAGGTTCAAGGTATGTTTAAACAAGCTGGGGTTCACACGTCTGACCCAATTACTTAAACATGACATGTTCAGGTTAAGCAATAAACTTTTTTTTATTGTACATCCAAATATGCAGATGTTACATGAAAAACCAGATTCTCTAATCCAGTGTTTTTTTTATTTGTAGTTGACATTAAAATTTTGTGAATAATTGGTTGACAAAAGTTTCACTTCTTGGACGTAGTTTCCTGTCTTTATATATAACTCTGTTCTTAATCTATCCTACATGCAGATTTCAAGAGGTGATTGAGCTTTTACCACAACAAGTATTTCATCTTAATTGCACGATCAAAAGTCAAATGTTGTCACAAGATACAGAATACGTGTGTTACCTTGTGTTCAAGCTTTCAGAAAAATGCCAGGGGCTGCATTGTCCAGTAAAAGTACGAGACGTACTGCACAAAGAAAATAATGAGGCTGAATTTGTTTATTTTATAACCCCAAGCGCATTGAACATAAATGAAATCACTCGGGTTCCGAAACAAAGGGAAGATGGATGGATGGAGATTCAATTGTGGAAATTTAACTCAGCTCATGAATTCAAGGATGGCTCTCTTTCTATTGATATGAAATTTACAAGTCATGAAGGACTACCTATGTCTGGCCTCGTCATATGTGGCCTTGAGTTTCGGCCAACGTTTACTGGAAACAGCGATGATATTCAAAGGCAAAGAGAAAAGAAGATGATGCTACAAGACGAAGCCCAAAACCCATACATTCAGCCTAAAAAGGCGAGAGATGACAGAACTATGAAACTGTTAGATCACTAGGGTTTAAAATCATATAGTCTAGGAATCGGAGAAGCTCTACTTTGAAGAGCAATTCCCAAGTCAAGGACTAAGCATTTTCTCAAGAGAAGGAATGATGTATTCATCCTTAGCTTAATAAAGGCTTATTGGCTCTGTCTGTTTAATTTGAATAAATTGCACCAAAAAAATCTTATAACTAAAGTTTTATTGGATGATGGATATATAAAGAGTTATAACGAGACGGTGGAAATAAAATGGAATTTGTTCATCATATGAGGTATTCTTGCATACTGCCATATTTAATTGAATTTGTTAACTCCTCGCTTTTGGGTTTCGTAAGGAATCAACGGTTTGTTTGAATTTTGGTTTTGTATTGTTTTGCTACTAGTTTGGGTTCTTTCTTCTATGATTCTGCTCTTGTTCTAGTGTGATTCTGACGACACATATGGTATGTTATCTGATTTTTCTCTGATTACGTAATGGTTTGCATTTGGTTGGTTATCTTTGATTCCGCCATGTTCCATCCGATTTGCTCTGGTTCTGAATTTGCTTTGGTTACATAATGGTTTTGCATCTGGTTGGTTATATCTGATTCTACCTTGTTTCATCTGATTCGCTCTGGTTATGCATTTGGTTCTGTTTGCATAGTCTCATTCAGTTCGGGTTCTGTCTGCATATGTTTAATTCTGCATCTACATTTGTCTCCTACTGTGGTTCCGTCTTATTTATTTTCTAGTTTATTTGTCAAACTCTCAATGCACCTAAGAATTCCTTTTTAATGAGTTTAAGACCTCTGTAAGAAATCAGGAAGGTCGGGCGTCAAGAGACTCATCAAGAATGAGCTCATTAATTAAGTCAGATGAAGCAGTAAGATCCCCATCAGTTCACATGTTTATATAATAATTGAGTGTCAAAACACACTCGTGCTCAAACTTTCCACTCTTGCTCAAAACACACTCAGTGGACTACGGATCATTGCCCACTCTGCTCAAAACACACTCAGCGGACTTTCGGATCATTGCTCGCGAACTTTCGGATCATTGCCCACTCGTGCTCAAAACACACTCAGCGGACTACGGTCCGATACCCTTCAAATTCTTTAACTATTGGCTCCTCAAGAGTGAACTTCCGTCAATTGTTTTACAAGCATGGTCTAATCCCAATTCGAACGTAACCATCAGAACACATCCAGCAAGCTTGTTGAAGTGCAAACTGAAAATTTTGAAACAGTGTGTACGTAGTTGGAGACAAACAGTGGGCATACATGAAAATCACAAAATTCAAGAAGTAAAAGAGAAAGTGGAAGACTTAGACACCAAAGCAGAAACAACAAATGGTCTAGAAGACACTGATATTATTCAACGTCTTTCTTTAATAAAAGAACTTGAAGTCTTGGAACATATCAAAAGAATGGATCTCATGCAAAAGGCAAAGGTTAAATGGTGCGTTGATGGAGATGAAAACTCAAAATTTTTTCATGGCATGATCAACAAAAAACTCTCAAGATCAAGAATCAAAGGAATCACCATAAATAGGTCATGGGAAACAGATCCAGCCCTTGTCATTTCCCACATCTTCAACTTTCACAAACAAAAGTTTGGTAATACTTCACATAATCGTCCTCGTTTCTCAAGTAATCTTTTCAAAACGCTTACGAATATCGACGTCGCAATTCTTGACGCCCCATTTTCTTGTGATGAGATTAAAGAAGCGGTTTGGAATTGTGGTGGCTCCAAAGCCCCCGGTCCCGATGGGTTCACTTTCAAATTCATCAAACACTATTGGGACTCAATTGGTCAAGATTTTATCAACATGGTGAAG
The DNA here is from genome assembly GCA_022545495.1 of Chrysanthemum lavandulifolium. Taxonomy (NCBI): domain Eukaryota; kingdom Viridiplantae; phylum Streptophyta; class Magnoliopsida; order Asterales; family Asteraceae; genus Chrysanthemum; species Chrysanthemum lavandulifolium. The sequence continues at coordinate 268,725,196 of CM040240.1, forward strand.
CGGTTTGAATTAGACGGTTTTATTCCAAGAGGTTGCAACTCCTCGTTTATTACTTTGGTCCCAAAGATACAAGATCCTCTCCACATTAAAGATTTTAGACCCATTAGCCTTATTGGTTGAAAATACAAAGTTATAGCCAAAGTCCTCACCAATAGACTATCACAAGTTGTTCACTCGATTGTTAGTGAGGTGCAAACGGCTTACATTAAAGGTAGAAAAATAATTGATGGGCCTCTAATGGTGAATGAGATCATATCATGGGCATCAAAAAAGAAAGAACGCCTCTTCATCCTCAAGGTGGATTTTGAAAAAGCATTTGACTCTCTTGATTGGAAATTCTTGGATCACACAATGGAACAAATGGGTTTTAGTCAAAAATGGAGAAAATGGATTTTTGGATGTCTAGACTCGGCATTTGGCTCGATCCTTGTTAACGGGTCTCCCACCAAAGAATTCAAAATCCAAAAAGGTTTACGCCAAGGTGACCCTTTTTCCCCGTTTCTCTTTATTATTGCAATTGAGGCTCTTCATGTCACAATTCAAGAAGCGAAGCAAAAAAACATTTTTGAAGGGATTGAAGTGGGCTCAAATAAGATTAGCATTTCACATCTTCAATTTGCGGATGACGCTTTAATCATGGGCAAATGGTCAGTTGAAAATGCTAAAAACCTTTGTTGAATCTTATGATGCTTTCACATGTCATCCGGGTTGAAAGTTAACTTCCACAAGAGCAAATTTTTTGGTGTTGGTGTGACTTATAACGAAACACAAAGCTTTGCTTCAATCCTTGGTTTCCAACCATCCACCCTTCCTTGTACATACCTTGGGCTCCCCATTGGATATATGAATAAGAGTAGCAATTGGAAGCCTATCATCGATAAATTCCACAAAAAACTTACTTCATGGAAAGCAAGAACTCTCTCTTACGGTGGAAGATTAACCCTCCTTAAGTCGTTTCTCAGAGCCTTGGGTACTTACCTCTTCTCTCTTTTTAAAGCTCCCAAATGTGTCATAAACTATCTTGAAAAGCTTAGAAGAAATTTCTTTTGGGGAGGCTATTTGGATTGTAACAAAATGGCATGGATTGCATGGAATAGGATATGCTCATCTTCTAAAAATGGTGGTCTTGGAGTTGGTAGCCTTCATGCTTCCCATCTTGCTATGTTGGGAAAATGATGGTGGCGTTTTCACTCGGAAGACAACACTCTATGGAAAAACATCATTATTTCAATTCATGGAGAGTATGGAGGTCTTGGTTTAGACAGAAATTCCACTAGGCTCTCTTTTAGTCCTTGGAAGTCTATAATCAAACTCCCAAAGTCCTTTTCAAGTGCCAACATTGATTTACAGTGTGTATTTAGAAGAAAGGTGGGGGATGGCTCTTCTTTTAGATTTTGGAAGGATTTATGGGTTGGTGATTCATGCTTGAAAATGACTTCCCTAGATTGTACCTTCTGGAAACCGAGAAAAATTGCACCATTAAAGATAGGTGCAACTATTTAAATGGGCCTAATAACTTCAGTTGGGCATGGCGTAGATCTCCCACTCTTGGATCAGAGGCTTCTCAATTTAGTGGACTCTTGGAATTACTACAACAATTCGCCACATCCAACACACGAGACAATTGGATCTTCACCCTTCACAACTCCAGAATCTATGTAGTATCTACTATGAGGAAACACATTGAAGAATCAACTTTGGGATCAACTACTGTTAAGACTAAATGGAATAGTACGTTACCTATTAAAGTTAATATTTTCGCATGGCGTTTGGCATTGGACCGTCTTCCTACAAGATTCAATCTTGACACTCGTGGAATCGACTTAGACTCGGTAAGATGTGCAATATGTGATGATGAAATCGAAACAACTCAGTATTTGTTTGTTGACTGCACAATTTCTAAATCGTTGTGGTCCATGGTTACGAGATGGTGGGGGTTCGATGATCACCCTACGGATGTGGGTAACTTAATCAAATGGGCTGACACGGTAAACTTTTCTAGCCCCTAAAGAGTGCTTCGATACCGTTATTCAAACAACGGCGTGGACCATCTGGAGCTACAGAAATAAAATTTGCTTTGACACGAAACCCCTCGAAAGGACAAGTTGGTTGATGGCATAAATTTTTATCTCATTCCTGGATTTCCAGTAGGAATAGGAAAACTAATCCAACATGGATTAATTGGATTTATGATCCAAAAAGTGCTTGTAATGTTGCTTTGTAAGTTTCACTCCTCTAGTTTCTTGCTAGAGGGCTTGTTGTTTAATATATTTTATGATGTTCAAAAAAAAAAAAAAAAAAAAAAAAATTAGTGTCAAAGCTGTATGATTCATAATTTTCATCAATCATCTTCAAATTAAACAAAATACAAAACCCTATTTTTACAAAAATCAAAAACGCTAACCCTAGTATTTTTTCAACTCTGATCACAAAAGACAATTTGATTTTGATATGGTGATTCATAATTCAAATTCGAACAAGGGCAATGAATGGACATGGGTGTTTAATGGACGTCATAATCAACATAAGAAACCTATTGATAATCCTTATTCAAAGGGCGTGGAGAGAATCACGAGTCTTTCTATGTTACGAACTTTCCTAAGTATGTTGATGCTAAACGATTGTGGCAGATGTGTGAACCGTATGGAAGGATAGTGGATGCATATATTCCGTCGAAGCTCTCAAAATTGGGAACGAGATTTGGATTTGTTCGATTCATGGGAATTGGGAATGCTGAAGAGTTTGCGAAGCGTCTAGAAAACATATGGATTGAAAATTTCCATCTTTTCGCAGCAGTAGCGAGATTCAAGAGGCATAGTAAAACTCAGTCGTGTAAAGTGGCAGAAGATACCAATCACTCTTGTAGTAGGGGTCCGGCTCAAACTTCTTCCAAGGTGAATAATTTACCCGCAAACATATCAGGAGCAAAATCTTTTGCCTCCGTTGTGTATGGAGGAAAAAAGATGAATTCCAATGATCAACCGAGAGGTGAATCAAGGTGTGTTACTATGAGTGATTGTGATTTGATCAAAGTGGAAGAATCCACTACGGTTGCATTGGTGAAAGTTCGGGAAGTTGGAACGATGAATGCAGTGTATCGATTATGTAGAAGTGAAGGATTTACTCAGATTAAGGTTCATCATATTGGGGGATTATGGCTTTGGATAGAGTTTCAGGATGCAGCCACTTGTAATGCATTCAGAAACAATGAAGCAATGAAAAACGTGTTTTCGTCCATAAGAAGTGTTTCTCAAAACTTCGTTGTTGACGAACGGATGATATGGATTGAAATTTCTGGACTTCCCCTATTTGCATGGGGTTCAAGTGCATATAAGAAAGTGGCAAATGTAGTTGGCAAGTTCATCTTCTTTGAGATTGATCAAGGGTCATCCATGGGTATTGGTAGAGTATGTATCGCCACAAAACAAAAGGATAGAATTTCTGAGAATGTGATTGTAGGAGTTAATGGGGAGAATCATATGGTTCGTGTTCAAGAGATAGCCACATGGAGCATTCGAATTGCAGATGATACAGTGTCAGAAGATGCAACTAGTGACAAAGATGAGGAGGTTGGTGACATTGAAGAAGTACCTTCAGTTGATGAAAGCGTAAAGAGTTTGCTGACACTACTACAAAAATGGGCATAGAGCCCGGTTCAAAAGTGCCATAGAGCCGGTTTTGCCTACGGGCACAAAAGGGGACTGTATTCAGAAACCAAATAGAGGCCGGTTAGACAAGCGGGTCTATTAACAGTTATAGAGCCGGTTTTATCTTACACAACATGGCTTTATGTGGAAAAAAAAAAAAAAAAAATTAAAAATTATATATATATTTTTGGAAGAATTCAGCCAATAGATCAAATTTTGAATAGCAAATAAAATCCAGTAACATTATTCCTAACTTTCATTATAAGAAATCCTAGGCTCCTAGCTATCAAATCTTCATCTTTACTTCTATCTTTAGTCCAGCCTTCAAACCGCGACTCATCTTGCTCTTGAGCTTTCGTTTTAGCCAATTCATTATATATAGATGCTGCATATATAACAAGAATGGATTAGAACAAGTGAAATAACAAAAACATAGTTAAAATTCAACATGTTTATATGAAACAAGAACTTAAGTATGAGCATGCTGGTGGATACCTAATTACTTATTATAATCTGACCCTCTAGTCCAGCACCCTCAAAGACCCATTTTCCTTCAACATATTCTAGAACTGAAACAAAGATAAAGAAATAAATACCTAATATCCAATGAGAAGTACACAAAATAGAAACAGGAGAAAAAAGGGCAGTAGCCATTCGTACCCATGTAGAAATGATATGTTTTTGGGTCATCAGTCACCTCGATCAGATTTACTATATTGGGGTGATTTAACATTTTCATAATTAAGACCTGAAGATAAGTTGATAAAACACCAAAGGGTAGATAACACCATCGTGAATTATGTACAAGTATGTGAAGTAATAAGTATACCTTCCGAAGAACATCAGTCATTGCAGTTTCACATGGGGCAACTCGTAGCTTTAACAAATGAGACTTGTGAAATGCCTGCATTCAGATATTGAACATGGTAATCATATGAAGTACAACTATATTTTTCTTTATCTTTTTCCGCTTACGGCATTTGCCAATTTGCCATGACTACTGTGAAGAAAGAGTCGGTTCTATGAGTTAAAATTACCTTGATTGCATAATGCTTTCCATCAACCACGCTTGGGTAGAGAACCTGTAAACACACAAGTCATGGTTAACAAAGAATGTTTAACTGAGAGAAAGGGGTGAGACGGAGGAAAGGAGTTGGTATAGTGTATCAGCAATGAGGTGATTACCAATTTCCCGTAGCTACCAGAGCCAATTTTGTAGCAACATTTACATATAGTAAGAATATAACTCGAATGTATATATGGAACCAAGATACATGTTACATTTGATCACTTTTACTTGAATGTATATATGGAACAACGAATGAGTACGAATTGTTTCTCATATTTTATTAGGAAAACTATTCTATATTCTGTCCCGCTTACTGCCATATGTTGGCCAAATAACCATATGGTGAATGTGGCCCGGTAGCGAATTAGGCTTCACGCTTAGCATCCAAAACCCCAACTTTTCTCATGCCCCATCAGGGTCTTTCACTATCAATTAAATATAAATATTGAAGCATCAGGGTCTTTCACTATCAATTAAATATAAATATTGAAGCATAGTTATAGAGCCTTGTACTAAATTCAGTAATAGCATCAATATACAAAAGTAAGGTAAATAATTTAACTTCAGTTATGACCTGAATAAACAGTCTGTTATAAAACACTAACAAGAGCACTCAATGGAATATAAATGGGGACAGTACCTTTATCATAATACGCTATAGACACAGCATACTTTAATTGTTAATTGGTAATGGTTAAAGGTGGTAATTAGAGTTATTTCCTTATAAACCGATCAAGGTGAGTTATCTTTTATCTCTAACGGGTCAAATGGTATATATAAAGTTATCCCAACGGGTCGATAGTCGCTAAAGTTGTATTTATAATGCAGATATGTAGCATTCTATACCATGTTTTCCACCAATGTTTGTAACCATGTACAGAGGAGAACCATTTAGTAGTATTAGTTTAAGTGTGAAATTGTTGTTGAAATCTCTTCTAATAGCTCTAATTTGGTCTGATGAAATTGAATTGAGGATTGATATGGCTTAGATTTGAGATTTGGTGTTGTTAAGTTCAAAACAGTCTATAGAAGGACTGTTTGGATCAAGTATATAGGTTAGAATAGTGGATAGTAATTGCATTTTCAGTCATAATTGTTAGGATCGGACGACACATACGAACACAATTAACTGCCACACACACTGCCGCAATTAAGAACACAAGGATTTAAGGTGGTTCGGTCTAATCTGACCTACGTCCACCGTGGGTAACTAGGAGTGTTTATTACATGTTGTAATCTGTTGGTGTGTCATTTACAAATACAAAGTATCTCTTATATAGAGATTATAGTTGGTAACTGGCCAAACCACTATCTACCACTAATGAATTAGTGATCTTCCACTACTGGCACTATCCAGTAAGTGGCTTCTTTATCTGCCACTATGTGTTAAGTGTGCCACTATCTGTTTGAGTGGTTATCTGTATTCTGCCACTATTGTTTGAGTGGCTTCACCAACTCAACAATCTCCCACTTGAAGCCACGGAACAATCTTCACCTGTGCTTCAACTGTGTATCTCTGTATTTACGTAAAACAAGAACTTTTCATCTTAGCTCCATCTTCTTCCTAGTTACCTGGCCTTCTTTCAATTAACACGAAGGCCGTTGAAGCTCCGTTAGCTCCAACACGTCGGTCATGGTGAAAGCATCATGACCCATTCTCTCCCTATCGGCTCCCACCGAAATGAAGCGCCGATCACGGAACATCACGAGAACAAACACTCTCCGAATAAAGCGGATAATCAAGCGGAGAGACTTTGATCGCCGAAATCTGGTTCTCTTAACCCACCGTCGTGCGGTAACTCGATGAAGCACAACATGTGCTCCCACTGCCATGAATGCCCATTGGTTTCTTGAACCTTTTCTAGCACGTTCAACTTGAATCGACTGTGACTCTTGGTTTGCCATCTGCAAGCGAACCTTCTTCGCCGAGACTACGTGAGCCGAATTTGGTCTTCTTACGAGCGGGACGGTTACTCCTCGAACGGTAAATCCCGACCACATCTGATGAACCTTGTTTCTTTCCTCGAGCTACGACTAGATTTCCTTCATAACCTTCCACCGCCTGTTCTGAACTTAACCTCGTGTCCCTATTCATCCAAGCGCCCATGAAAATCATCTGTTTCTTGGACTTGGAATTACCGGACATCCTTCAAAGTCCATGGACCGACCGAGTCTTGGATATAAGTCACTATGCTCGTCGCATCAAGAACCTCATCGTTCGCTTGATCTTACCTTACCAAAATCCCTTCTTCAGATTCAAGCGATTCTTCACGGTGTGGGTAGCGTGAAATGAAGCACCGAATCCACAACCCGAGAATCCACATTGCTCTCCATACTACGGATCAAAACATCATCTGTATGGTCTCTCGCAACGTTAACTTCTTTTGTCTTTTGGACATTGATTCTGAAATGTCCAACCTCTTTCTGATTCAATAAGTCACATCATTTCGAGTCCTCGTGACTCCTTCTCTGTTCCCACTCCACTACCTCTGTTATTTCTTCTACCTCGACCGCATTCAATTGTTCACTTGATGATTCCACGGAATTTCTTAAATCCGACGTCTTCGCCTAGAATTAAATCCGAATTTCCTCAAAGTGAGCTCTTTCGATCTGATGAACTAGTAACGGTACAATCTGTTAGGACCAACTGTCGGTAATGATGATATGATGGTAAAGCTTGAACTTCATCCTCGAACTTTATTCCCATGACCCAAGTCCGGATAAAATCGAGTTTAAATTGATGATGTGCACTGTAACTGAACTTCCTTCCCTCATCCTCGTGTTGACTAGCTCCCTCTGCCTGTGTCATCGCCTCGGGTTTTTCACCTAAAACTGCGTCCAAGTCTTTCTGCACGAGCAAATCTTCAATTTGCATCTTCCACCAAATTGCTACAAACCAACCAGGTTAGTACTGCTAAATGGCAATGAACTTGTGCAAAGATCTTGATTAAACTGTGAGGGACTACTTTTGTCAAAGTAGAAAACGTGTGACACCAAAAGAAAATAACACCACAACTTATCTTAAAAGAAAGATAACACCGGTCTTTCTTCTTCTAAAAAAAAAACAACTCCTGCTCTTTTATCCTCTCCCAAGAATCCTGTCTGGTCCTTTACTCTTCACCCCAAAATCAGACCAAAAGCACGCCTGGCACTTTTCTTCACCCCAAGAGCACGCCTCCTGGTCTTTTGTTCTTCCCCAAGAAACAAATCACGCTCCCTTTCTTTCTTTAAAAGAGAATCAGCCTCTTTTATTTCTGTTCTCCAATCGGTGGTGATTGGACACCGATCAGTTGTTAGGATCGGTGCGGGGTTGTGATTATGATCGATCGGTAAAACACTGTAGCGATCGGTCAAACTCATCTCCGGCGGATGATCGGTCCGGCTCAGTGATCGGTCCGGCTCGTGCGGTGACGGCCGCCGGTGGTGGTCTGGTCACGGTCACAATGGTTGTGAAAGTCGGTGGTGGTGGTGGTGGTGATGGCGATCAATACCATGGTCTCGATATCGCCAATAGGTAAGCTTCTTCACCTCTCTCATTCGTATGTATCAATCACGAGCCAAAGCTCGATACCGGTTGTTAGGATCGGACGACACATACGAACACAATTAATCGCCACACACGCCACAATTAAGAACACAAGGATTTAAGGTGGTTCGGTCTAATCGACCTCGTCCACCGTGGGTAACTAGGAGTGTTTATTACATGTTGTAATCTGTTGGTGTGTCATTTACAAATACAAAGTATCTCTTATATAGAGATTATAGTTGGTAACTGGCCAAACCACTATCTACCACTAATGAATTAGTGATCTTCCACTACTGGCACTATCCAGTAAGTGGCTTCTTTATCTGCCACTATGTGTTAAGTGTGCCACTATCTGTTTGAGTGGTTATCTGTATTCTGCCACTATTGTTTGAGTGGCTTCACCAACTCAACAATAATTAGGTAAACTTAGATAGTTTAGGTCTTAAAATTGAACCTGACCGATTACCAATTTTATCACGTTTCAAACCAAGCCAATATGACCCATTGCAACCCATACTCATTTTAACACATATTACCCATTATAGCCTAATATGACCCATTACAACTATTGCAACCCATCACAACTACTTAGGACCTGTTATGACCCATAACAACCCAATATGACCCATAAAACCCAATATGACCCATTAATACCGTTCTGACCCATTTGTATATTTTGTGTCTTATTACAGCCAAATATGACTTATTACAATCGAATATGACCCACTAAAACCCAATATTACCCATTTTATCAAAATCGATATATTTTAACTAAAAGAAACTACATACCTCACATTAAGAGGCCATACCCAAACGATACTTGTCTTGCTCACTTTGTACTGTCAAGGCCAAATCAAGAATAATAAGGAATGCATATTAGGAATCAAAATAATAATAAATACTACGTATATATTATAAATCGATGACAAGAACAATAAATAATAGTTATTACATATTAGTCGTCGGATGAATAATGCTCATCGAAGAATAATCAACTAAATCAAGTTCTTCATCAACATCCTCATTCGAGTCATCATCTCTATCTATAAATTCTTGTTCATCGCCATGGTTGGTAAATGAGTATTGTCAATGTGATCATTCGAATTTCTTCAATTTGTCCTTGGGTGACAAGACAAACGGTTCACTATCATCATTCATGCTCGTGTCAAGTGTATGAAATAACCTTTCACTCTCTTGAAAGAATTCATCCTCCTCCAAATTATCATCATCATCATCTAGTAAAGCAGGTTGTGCTACTTAATTGCTCCTTGGCTTAGTCTTCACAACATGACCCACCAATCTTTCATATCCTTAGTCATTGAAGGATATGGTACATAATAAACTTGCTCTCACAGCGTGATGCTAGGACAAATAGGTCGTCAATGCATCCTTTGGTTTGTGTTTGATATCAACCAAATTATGTTTACGATCCACTTTTTACCCTTGAAAAGGGTCAAACCAAGCACATTTAAACAATACGACAATGCAACGACCATCTTTAGAGTGGTATTCGAGCTCAAGACCTCTTCTAACGATCCATAATAATCAGTCTCGGAGACGGAAGAATAAGACCCTCTTACGCATGCACCACTATTGTGTGTAACCCGCCCTATACCATGCCGTTTAGTATGGAACTTGTAACCATTGACAAAAAATCCTTCGTGTAATTTAACATTGCGTAATGGTCCTGGTGCTAGACCTTTCAAATGTTCACAACTACCATCTAAGCTTTCAAAAACCTACATTAATAACAAAATGAACATTGTCAACTAAAAATGTTTAAAACTTGTAGGTAATATCGTATTTAATATTAATATTTGTGCTTACATGCTCCTTGAAAAAGTGATGCTACATCTATAGAACAATCTCTTTCTCTAATCCAATTATCAAACAAGCTAACAAATAGAACTTTAAACTGTTATAATTATAACTTAGATATATGTGACACTAATAATAGTTTTTGATATACCTTATGAATGGTTGAACCTCTTGACAGTTAAGCAATACATAGGTATGAGCCTTGTGCCTCTCTAAAGGTGTTAAGAATACTTCTCTTTCTTTCTTGTTAAATAGTCTACAAGATGGAACTTTAAATATGCTTAATTTTGAGTTTGTACTCGAAGAACTAGAAATATCGGGGCATAATTCCGGGGTCGCGATTCGATCGTGTTTCTATTGTCGGATCAAGATACAATGAGCATTGGGTGGATAGCTCATATGCGAGATAAGACTCAAAATAGACCCTCAACCTTTGATTTGTTTCGGACCGTTCTTTTCAATGAACCTAATTTCCTAAAAAGTTATCGAATATAAAATATTAGTAAATAGATAATAACAACAAAAGGATATTATTATCTAGAAAATATGGTACACTTACCTTTCATAGATATACATCCATCTATATTGCACAGGACCCCCGAGAATAGCTTCATTCGCCAAATGTATTACAAGGTGCTCCATTGAGTCAAAGAATCCAGGTGGAAAGACTTTCTCTAACTTGCAAATGGTAACAATTATACTTTCTCGCAACTTCTCTAAGTCTTGTATATGTAACACCTTTGAGCATATTGCACGAAAGAATGTGCACAACTCTGTTATCGCATCCCATATTGCATTTGGTATAAACCCTTTTAAGGCAATAGGAAGCAAGCGTTGCATGAACACATGACATTCATATCAGCGGGTAGCCTGAGTTTCTTTAGAGTCTTCTTTGTCTCGTAGAAGTTTGCAACTAGTTTATTATTAGCGGGTAGCCAACTTTTGATAAAGGGGACTAGTTTATCAAAGGTCGATTCAGGAACATTACATTCCGACTTCCAATTCAACAAGGATGTGGCAGCTTGTAATTTTGACCAATTTTGACAACCCTCATATAAAGGCTCATTATCAGCTTCCAACATGTCATAGAACTCTTGTGCAGATTTACTCGGATTTTGTTGTTCGAAGCATTAATTGATGGAAACGATGCATAAATGTTATCCAACACCATTTGTCTGCAACCAAAATTGGTGTTATCATCTCTACTTGGATTAAAACATTGCCCAGTGTCTTCAAGGTTGTCTTTTGTTTCACCATGTGACAACCAGATTTTATAATCAGCTACAAAGCCATTCATACACACATGATACTTAACTTCCTCTCTTGTCAAGTACGGTTTTAATTTGCATTTCGAACAAGGACATCTAATACGAAGAATTTGTTTACCTTCCTAACATTTCGTGTTTGAGAAAAGGCGAAGTCTAAAAATTCTGTGTCTACTAAGTTGCACCAATCAAGATCTAATAAACCTTGACTGTTTGTCATTTGGTACATCCATCTTCTGTTAATTTTGCTTGACATACTAGACAACTACAACATAATAAAAAAGATATTTTAAGTAAAAAACAAACGCATCCACACAACTACAACATAATAAACCATTAAACCTTGACCGCTTAATTTTTCATCACTCCACATCAACTATCTCAAAACAATAAATAATAGTCAAATAAACAATAGTCAAATTTATTACATGTGTTAATTTGTACCAATTGCAAGAAACAAGAAAAAACATGTATAACAACTACCAATCTTAGTTTGTAAATATGCAAGAAATAACAAGAAAAAAATTTAAAAAAGTCAAATATATTACCCCTAATTATGAAGTAACCATCTATTGTTTTATAAATTACAGATATAAATTGTTCCAAAAGATATAAAGATAGAGCACACACTAACCTTGATAATAAATGGGCCAATGGAGTCGATTGAGAGCTGGAGGTCGGGCCGGGGAGTGAGGAGGTGAAATTTTGTGGCAATGAAAAAGTGAGGTGGGTTTTGGGGGAAAGGAATTTAGATGAGTTGAAAATTTTGGGAAAATGAAAAAGTTTTTTTTTGTCAATTGACTAATTTTGGGGAATGAAATATTGAGAGTGGGTTTTTGGGGGCAAAGTATTATATAACACAAAAGAATTTAGGGATGAAAAATTATATGTTAAGTTATATTAAAATGTTATATTAGATAAGTTATTAGGAAATCCATGTGTGATAGTTAAAATTTATCTAGAGATTTCCTAGTTATTATTATTTATAAGAAATTCTTAGGAAATCCCAAGGAAATTTCTACGGATTAGCTAGTGCGAATGTTTTGTCGCTAATTGGTAGAAAATCACTAAAAAAATGTCACTAATAACCTTGCACATAATTCGTAGGAAATTTGTAGGAATTCCCTAGGTGATTTCCTACGAAAGATTTCCCTAGGAAAAATTTATTGGTGTTGCCTCTTTTTCTAGTAGTGGAAAAACCTTAAAAAGTATCCTTAATGGAACAGGGGTGTTTATATGGGATCAATGAATATTTTATCTATTAACATTAGAGGCACCATGAAACGTTATAAACGTAATTGGGTCAAAGAGTTGTGTTATAAAAATAATGTTCATTTCCTTGGAATTCAAGAATCAAAATTGACGCGTCTTGAGTTGTTTCGGCTTAAGAGTATGTGGGTGAATTATTCGTTTTGATTACGCCTATGGCTAGAGGAGGGTCGGGACGGATTATCTCCATTTGAGATCCGGCTATGTTTATTAAGACTAATATTTGGTGCGAGGATCACTACGTTATTGTGCAAGGTAAATGGACAAACTCTGATGATATGTATTTTATGATCAATATATATATATGGCCCTCATGACACTCACACTAAGGCAACTTTATGGAATTCGTTACGTATGTTCATTCAGACACATAAAGGTAAGTTTATGCTATTTGGAGATCTTAACAAGGCAAGAGATGACTCTGAGCGTTATGGCTCTACCTTTTCCCGATCAGAAGCAGACTGTTTTAATTCCTTCATTGAAGTGACGTATCTAGTTGAAATGCCAATGGGTGAAAGGAGATTTACTTGGATGAATAAGTCAAGCACAAAAATGATTAAACTTTATCGTTTTATATTGTCAGAGTCTATTCTAAACGAGACTCAAGATTTGAAGGCTACGGTGTTGGAAAGGGGCAAGTCTGATCATAACCCTATTTTCTTACATATTGAAAAATCAGACTATGGTCCATACCCGTTTAAGTTCTTTCATTTGTGGTTGAAGCGGCCTGATTTTGACCCTCTTATTAAAACAGTCATAAAAGATTCGTCAACAATTACAACTCCCCGGGATCAAGACTCAAAAGTAGACTAAAGATGCTCAAAGAAAATATTAAAGAATGGCACCATTCCACCAAACACATAAAACAATCTCAAGACCTAGCTCGCAGAAACTGGTGTGAGTGGCCTTCTGCGCTACTCATTAATAATTAATCTGGGTTAAATAACAGAATTTGATGATGTTAGAGCCCCCTGCAATAGTAGGTCTGTATAAACGAAATTGACAAAAAAATTGGATATGAACATAGTGTCAAATTCAGATCGAGAAGAAAGGATAAGTCTGATACAAGAATGAGGAGTTGGATCATATAGTTGGTTTGGACCTTGATCAAAAGGCTCATGCTCAGTGGGATGTGGAAGGTGACGAAAACACGAAATTTTTTCATGGATTGATTAATCAACAAAGACGAAAACAATTGGTGAAAGGAAATTATGGTTGACGGATTATGGTACTCAAATCCTTCTCATGTGAAACAATATTTCTTTAATTTCAATAAAGAAAAGTTTCAAGATCAGGTTTCTAACGTAAATTTCACTGATATTCCTCAAATCATGCGTCTTACTGATAATGATCGTCTCCATTTAGGCAAAGATGCATCATTGGAGGAAATTAAGAATGCGGTATGGGATTGTGGTAGTAGTAAAGCTCCGGGCCCAGATGGATTCTCGTTTCTGTTTCTGAAGTAGTATTGGGATGTTTTGAAAGTTGATGTAGAGGAGTTTGTGTCAACCTTTCTTGCTTCTGGCCAAATGCCGGTGGGAGTTAATTTGGATTTCATCACTCTTATCCCCAAGGTTCATAATCCTCTCCTCATTAATGATTATCGGCCTATATCCTTGATTGGCTTACAATACAAATATTAGCTAAACTTCTTGCTAATCGTCTTGCTGGAGCTATAGATAAAGTTGTAAGTCATGAATGGTCGGCGTTTATCTCGGGCGCCAAATTCTTAATGGTCCCCTTATGTTAAGTGAGCTACTTGATTGGTATAAAAGAAAAACAAGAAGGCGATGATCTTTAAGGTGGAATTTGAGAAAGCATATTATTACGTAAGTTGGGCGTATCTTGATTATATTTTACTACATTTTGGTTTTAGTGAAAAATGGAGAGGATGGATTCGGGCATGCTTACATTCGGCCAGGACTTCTATTCTTGTAAATGGTAGTTCGACCAAAGAGTTCTCGATTAAGCGTGGTTTGAGACAAGGTGACACATTATCGCCGTTCTTAGTTAACCTCATTATGTAGGGTCTCCATGTAGCTATTAAAGATGCATCCCAATCCCGGTTGATTAAAGGAGTAAGCGTGGGGAACTAAAATTTCAAATTTTCTCGTTTATTCTATGCCGACAACGTGGTTATGGTCTCGAATTGGAGTACAAATGACATGGATAATATTATTCGAGTCTTACATATTTTCCATCTAGCATCGGGGCTTAAAATCAATATTAATAAGTCTTATGTGTACGGTGTAGGAGTTTCCACAGAAGAAATTGAAACTATGGCTAGTTTGGCGGGATGCTCTCCGGGTGCTTTACCGTTTGATTACTTAGGTCTTCCAATTGGTGTGTATATGAATAAGGTTTCGAGATGGAATATTTTGGTTGATCGGTTCAAAGCTAAACTCTCATCATGGAAATCTAATCTTTTATCGATTGGTGGTCGTCCAACGTTACTCAAAATGGTGTTGGGTAGTCTCGGTATATATTACATGTCTATTTTTAAAGTTCCAGCGGCAATTAATAAACTTTTAGAGAGTATTAGAGCTACATTTTTCTGGGGTGGTGATAATTAAAAAAAAAATGTGGCTTGGATAAAATGGGACCTTGTATTGGCATCCAAGGCTCATGGTGGTTTAGGTGTGGGTAGTTTAAAGTCGTTCAATTTAGCTCTTCTTCAAAAGTGGCGTTGGAGATTCTTGACTCAACCAGATGCCTTATGGGTGTCTCTAGTTAAATATATACATCGAGAAGACGGGGGATTAGACTCCGCTCATTGTGCTACTCAAGGTACATGGGCTAATTTGGTTGCTTCGTTTCTTAATTTACACGTAAGTGATATTATTCCAAAGAGTACCATTCGGATAAAAGTAGGTTGTGGATCACAAGTTAGATTTTGGAAAGATGTTTGGATTGGAGACAATGCTTTGAATCATCGGTACAACAAATTATTAGGTTAGACGTTAATGAAGATTGTTATGCTAGGTAAAGATGTTTTTTCTATTGGAGAAACACTTAAACATATTGACAAGTGTATTCTTCCTATTATGGATTCAAGCACAAGTGGAACAAGTTTCTTCCAATGAAGATTAATGTTTTTATGTGGAGACTATCGTTGGACCGCCTTCCTCACCGTTTCACTTTATCCATACGTGGTTTTGATATTGATTCAATTTTATGTCCAATGTGTTTAGAGATGGCCGAAACTAAAGACCATATATGTTTTCTCTACATGCGAGCTTGCTGCTGATGTATGGAGGTTAGTTCGATTCTGGTGCGATATTTCTAATTATAATCTGAGTTCCATTGCAGAATGGTTAGCGTGGATCGATGGTTTAGCAGGAGCCTCTGTTAAAGGAGCGGATATACGTGATAGTTGCGACTACATCGTGGTATATTTGGAAGTTTCGAAATAATGTCATTTTTAACTCTCGGTCTATCACGAAAAGTGACATTTTTTATTACATACAATTGTATTTTTTTTCTTGGTTAAAATTTAGAGGGGCCAAAATGTTAAGTTGGCAAGATTGGTTACAAACTCCTTTGTAATTTTCATCTAGTTTCTTGCTAGAAGTTGTGTTTTATATATTTTCTTTTGTTGTTGTTCAAAAATAATAATTGAGTGTCAAGGTTAACTGGGACTGTTTTAGCCTTTAGGTGACAATTAATGATAAATTTTGTATAAAATTACTTTATCGGTGTAAACTTTCTTTTTATTATTCGTAAAATAGTTAAGTATATATTAATCATCGAAAACTATAAATCTGTTACAAGTCAATCATCTTTAGCTAAGGACATTCCCATAACACCATTATAGTCAACAACTCAATTTACAAAACCATAGTGATATGACCCAGCGAAGAAAAAAAAAGTATCGTGATTAAACACGTAAAACCCGACAAATCACATTGACCAATTATGTAATTAACACTAAAATTGATGCTATTTGATGCATACTTTGAATAATTCGTGCAACATAACCAAAAAACCAAACAATCCTCCCCTAAATTTGATATTTACAATCCAACTCATCAAGTTTCTTCTTAGGCACAAAATACCTTCTTTTTGGACGGTGCTTCCAAAGTGCTATAATCTGTATGCTCTATCTCAGAATCTGAATACCTTCTTTTTGTATGCCGGTGATCTTAGACTCCATTGTAGTACATTTATCCGTCAATTCCTTTATAAGTTTCATGGGTATCCTCATGATAAACTAACTAGCAGATGTTTTCGTAACACTAGCGGTTTCTCCATGCAAGGTAGCAGTTGGAGCAGTTTTGCACTCAATCTTCCAACAAACTTATTATAATTTTTTTACACAATGTTATTATTATTTTTTTTTTGTTATTTAATTATTTATTTATTTAATGTTTCAATTCATTGTTTTTTGTTAGTTTTAATTTTTATTTATTTATTTATTTTTTTATTTTGTATTTTTATTAATTTTTTTTTGACACTAAAGGTCCAACATCAAAGGCCAAAAAATCCTATTGCTCATAAACATAGTAGTTATAACTTATAAGTGTAACCCAACCACAAAACATGATATCCACTAGCGGGACTTAACAAAAGAACAAGCGGTTGATTCATACACACTAGCCGTAGTAAGATTTCCAATAGCGATACTACCTTTGTTACAAAGTTTTGAAAAAACATCTTGAGACTTGAGACCAAGTATGCATTAAATTTACAATCCAAAACTAGTTGATTTAAAGCCTTGAATGACTAGTCGAGCCTTCAACGTAGTTCTAGAACGTCTGCAGACTTCATACTCACCTTACGTGGTGGAATTCGCCATAATTGTTTGCGTCTTACACTTGCCATGAGATAAGTCTCGCTTTCAAAAAGCGAGCCCCTCCATTTGTAATCGTTCGATCCCAACGGTATATTGATTACCCTAGCGGCGATTATGGTAACACAAGCCGTAGTTAACAGTTGGAGCAACATATCGGTAAGTACATAAGCGGATGAATTTCCCAAGCGCGTGGTTTCTATACAACCCAAGACCGTGCATGAAAACGTTATCCATTGTCTAAAACGTCCATTAGTAAGTAACATATTGCTTACCACCGTAAGCCATGTCAACAACACATACAAACACGACAATTGTATTCTTGTATTTACCTTTGACCGGATAAATAAAAAGTCACTTTTATTAATTTCGGGGCGTTGACCAACTATATCCTAATACACAGCCAACTTTCTTTTAGGTTTTATTCCTCTCAACGAGGCTGTTAAACACCTTGGTGTCTTGCCCAATTTAACATACCTACGGGTGGTAACATTCTATGATAGCGGCGACACGCGTGACTATGAGTCACGTGTATGGTATGTCCGTGTTAGGGAGTGCTTACATGTATCTTCTTATTATAACCCACTCATATTATTACTTGTTTGTTATACTTTGTGACCATACACCATGCTTCTTATAACCAACATATATAATACGATTACGGACAACACATACATAAATAAACTTATACAGTAATTTGTTATACTTTGTGACCAGACATGAATAAACCATGCTTGTGAGTAGTTGCCCATTATTTGTGTGTAGTTGCCCAAGAACAAATTTATTGTTGGCCAATGTTTCTTGGGTGTTGTGTTGTAGCAGTTTGACTTTGAGTTTTGTGCACACTAGTTCCTTTCAAGTACATGCAACTATGTACCACCATCATTTCCTTACATCTATTCACCATTAATAAACCGTCCTTCTTATTTGAAATCCCATTTTTTATTTACCACAACCAACAACATAGTTTCTCATAAACATTTGTTATACTTAGGGGCGTTTATTTTTTGCTTAACGGGTCCTTAGCTAAAAGTGTGGTCCCACCAAATTAAAGCTTTATGTTTCATTTTCCCTTAAATGGTCTGGTTAGAGAGATGGAGAAATATTCACTCCTTCCCAATCAGATCAAGCAAGAGAAAGGGGCCCCACTCCATTTAATTCAAAACAAAAAAGAAACAAAGCCGTCTATACTCTATAGTAGTAACATCAAACGAATACCACAACCAACAACAGATTATCTAAAATATGTGTATATTAACTAGAACCAACCAAAAATAAAGTACATAAATCGCTTGCTTCAGTATTTTAACAATTTATTTTCTGATTTTAATTTACATTGTGTCCGCACATATAATACAAAATAGGAAATATATACTTAGCTAGCAAGCTTGATTACTTTAAATTTACAACCGCACATAAGGTTCATGATTTAATAGGGACACATATGATTTAGTTGCCCATCGTATGTATGTGGTTGCCCAAAACAATTAACTTGTTGGACACAACTTTCTTTGTGCCTTTTTGTGCAATAGTTAAAGTTGAAAAACTAATGGACTAGTTCCTTCAAGTACATGCCACTAGCTACCACCATCATTTCATTCGTCCTTTCCTCATTAATAAAGTTTGTCCTACTTATGTGCATCCCGATTTGGGTTTTACAAAATATCCATTCAATATTGAAATAGCACGACCAAGTGCACACTTAGTCGAGACTTTATGATATAAAAGTCGAGTTATACTATGGTAGTGTATTATTACATAAAATATAAATGATATGTACATATAATAATAGCATATGTGTGTTAGTTCATGTAACCAAAAAGTAATCAATATAAACACATTTAATGGCGTCTATTTACAAAACATACTAAATTAATAATTTTTCTAACCCAAGGGACGTAAAATTTTGTTGCATTTGGAACTAAACAAAATTCAAACGGTTTAGTTGCCCCAATGAAACTAGTTGCCCAAAATGATTATCTTGTGGCGAGAATCGGTTGAGTACAAGAGAAGCTTCATTAATTAAACTTGGCCTAATGTGCATGATAATTACTTGACATGACTCAACTATTCACCACTTGACTATCCACATTAATTCGGATAGACTTCAATTCAAAATAAACTCCATGTCACCCCACCCCGCTCTTTCCCCCACCCCATTTGGGTTATATAAGCGGACAACATATATCCCAATATCATACAACTTTTGTCGGGGGACACACACTAGCCACAACACAATTTACTACAAAAGAAATGGATAACGTGCTTAAAGACATGGTTAACAACGTGTTTGTGCGTGACAATGAGCGTGACTTCAAGTTCTTAAGTGACATGCATGCAAAGGTGATCGACCTAACTCGTCGTTGCCTTTGTGAGGCCGAGCAAATCAAGCGGTTGGAGTGCGTGGTTGGGTCCGAGCTTGCGGTCTTGTTTTGGAAATCTGCGTGCAATTCGGGACGAGGAGCTTGAGAAAAGCAGGGGCGATGAGGCTAATGAGTGAGACTCGGCTCAAGTTCTCAAAAAATCTCCTTTCACGGCAAAGCTGCATAAAATTATTAATCCTCTACTCCTACCTTGTTATGTGGTCTCTCGGCGTTACGTGATTGTCATATTATGTGTTTTGGTATCTTCATGAATGTCGTTGCTACGTTGATGTATTTTGTTATCCTTTAATGTATTGAAATGAAATCTATTATGAATAAAAATATTTGAAGCACATGTCAAATGTTCGAGCGTTGTTTATGAATCACCAATAAAAACATGTAATACTTTTGAACACATATATAATTTACAACATGAAACTAGATATCATATTTAATCCGGCTTGAACAAACACCTATATTTCATCAATAATTTGGTGACAAACGTGGTTATTTCGATTATATAATACTTACATTTTTCGACAAGCCTCTAACAAGATCACCCGTCTATTTATTTTAACAGTTTACATTATTCTACAGTCAAACTACCGGTTGTTCTAGAGCAAGCAAACGTTTTTGATAAGACGGAATACATCCGAATGACTATAAGATTTCATTTAGGTTAGCCAAAACGTTCCTAAGCAAGGTGGGATTTTTGGTGATTGTGGTGTGTGGGTTTGTATATTTTTATATCGATTGGCACATGGTCTATCGTTGCGTTGATGATCCGTGACGTCGGCGCTAGCATATCGCGAGAAGATGATTCGATTTTTATAAACATAGATTTTATCGTTTGTACTAACACTTTTAAACTTATCTCCAACTTTTTTTTATAAACATAGATTTTATCGTTTGTACTAACAGTTTTAAACTTATCTCCAACAGCACTTTCATTGTTTTATCATGCACCATCTATTGATATATTCATTCACACATAAGCCATTAATGACTAGACAATGGATTCATAACAACTATTTACTACACTAAACACACTTATAACATGCATACATAAAACAATAATCATATTGTACCTTGCATGCAGCAACCTTGGGTACGTGTAACATTCATTCAAAAACAATGGGAGACACGACGTAAAAGTACGTACACATTTACATCTAAATTTGTTGTACAGTCTATATAATCTTTCTTTTAAAACTCCACAACTCAGTTCATTTATTCTTCATTTGGAATCCATTTAATCATGACATTTGGCCGTCCATTCAAGAAAAATTTAAAAGGGCCACACATAGGTTTGTCAATTGATTTATTCCCATATCATTACACAAACACACTACACATAAAACTTATAACAAATTAACCAAAATTTCCCTTTTACTATTTCCATATTAAAATAAGCGGATCATACTTTTCATACTATTAATAAGTACATTATTAATAGTAAAATAATAATACAACCTTTCTAATATATATCAAATCTTCATATAGATCACATTTGTACACAAGTGATAATGCCAATCTCGAACCCTCTATTTCATCAAAAATTACGCTAAGCCTCCGGTTGCCTTATTTGATTTCAAGCCAAGGTATGCTGCCATTACCTTTCGTGATTGTCACTTGCACTTACTAGGTTTTGTCCATACATGCTAATCTCATTTGTATACATTTTTTTCCTTTATTACGGAGTACTACACGCTATGTATCGAGAATCTTGTAGTTGAGATTCACTACGATGGTGAGTTCATTCGGTTGCCCAAATTAACTTACGCGTATGGGCGCACCCTTGTGCAAGCGTTCGATAAGTCCACAAGGATGAACTTTAATCAAATGCTTGACTTTTGGCCAACAAGTTAGAGTGTGAGATCGGGCTTTGTATTTATGTAGGCCACTATTTGCTCTTTCAACCGGTTTGACAGTTGTTGAATGCGATAATGACATTAAAGGATGTTTCAACTTGCCGAGGAATGTGGGTTGATCGCCTTGTACATTGCACATGCACGATAACTTAGCATGTTTCTATTATGATAACCTAATTGTGGATCTTCTTGATGAGCCAGCGCGTGACAGGATAGCAATACATGATAAACTTGTGGAGCTTGCTACTTCTAATTCGCCTCGATATTCTTTGCATGGGAGGAGGAAGAAAGGCGGTCACCTCCCAAAGCCCTCCGTTCCAAACTAGAAGTCAAGGAATTGAATGTCAAGGAAAGAATCTATTCATGGATTTTTGGGTAGCGAAATTGTTGATCTTGACATTGGGTTCGATGACGATGAATGGTACTATGGGGTATTTCTTGGAGTGCATATCTATGGATGTTGGGCCTTCTTCTTCTTCCGTTAAGGGCGATTACGGTCATAAGGCCTCTAGAAAACCTTATGCAAGGAGGCCTTTTTCAAACACCAAGATCGGGCTTACGGAAGTTCAAGATGTCGAGGCATTTAAAGGCTCTAACAAGAGACCGCCGTCGAGGAGGTGCGGGATTAAAAGCAACTTGGTTTTAAGGAGCGGAAGGTTGGAGTGTCGGTATTTTTATGCGGCATGCTCATCTTTGCCGATAACGTTAAGCGGGGTGTTAACATAACTTAAAACTCAAAATAGTTTGTCTAGTTTAGCCTTTTTGTAAGGCGACGTTATGTAATTGTTAAACATTTTTTGTTTGTGCTTCTTATGATTACCAAAAAAATGTTCAACAATTACATAAAATTAACATCGATGTTTTGTGTAACCATACGCTTTGGGGTTATCGTAGTATGCACCTGTTTTTTGATCTACGTTCGGTGTCCGTTTACATAATACTGTGTATGAATGCTTTATAGTATGATGTATATCATGGCAACCTTGATGGGGCATCTCTGTTTTAGGATAGCAACCCTATAGGGCAACTTCATTTTTTTTTTTTTTTAGATAACTAAACAAAGTAGAAACTTATCATATAGGGCAACTTCATTTTATTGGGGGACTGTAGATAATTTTTTCCTTTCAATAGTCAGCATTTTTTGGTGGGTGTACACGTGTTCAACTATGTTTTGGGCACGTGCATGGTAACTATCTCTTCCTGCTGGTTTAGTGCTTTATCCAGCCTTGTTAGTATTTACCCACTTTCACCTCAAAAATAAATAAATAAATAAAAACACTTAAAAATTGTATTTGTGGTTTTGCGACTTGATTATCTGATTTGCATCTTGTGTATCTAGTGTTTGGATTTACCCATTTTTGCTAACTAAATCGTCCTTGCATTGGCATAACATAACAAATACATAATACAATTTAGTCTACATATATTATGAAATACAACATATAACGAGAATAGGTTGTGGCTCACTTGTTCAATGACGAGCATGTCATAACCTAGGTGTATCGATTGCGACTTGTTCAATTGCTCGGTCATTTTAGGTGGTTCACTTGTTATTCGACTTGCAAGTGGTTGGGTTTCTTCATCACTAAGGTCACTGGGTTCTGTACACATAGAATCATGAATTTCATCAGTTGTTGATGTAGTCTCACTTCTACCTCTGATACTCATTGAACCACCGCCTATACAAGATTCTGGAACATGTAGCCCCATCACACCATCACACCTTCACCTTTACGAACTGCAGTTGTTTTTTCCCTGCTAACATGTACACCACCAAGTCTACATGCATCAACCCCACAAAGTGTATTGTTGTCGCTTGCGTACAAATTCATTGGACAACAGTACCACATGATTTCTCTATTCGGTGCACGCCTTGCATCTAAGGTCAATCATACTTGTTTTCTCTTTCCATCACGCACGAATGCATACCATTTACTCAACGGTTTCGATGTTATAACGAAAAGAATAGCATTCACGGTTTATATAAGAACGTCTACTAGCATAACCATCGTATTTTTCCTCTTCATTTATTACACTTGAATGGTGTGCCATACTAGTTGGTTGGAGAATTTAATTGAAGAGTAACACACACTTGTTTCTAAAATATTCAATTACCTTGTGACTAGTCAAATTAAAGGTCGATCAAGATTGTTATAGCGAGAGTAACCTTAGAAAAATTGTAGTAACACCATGTTTATATTATTTGGTCTTGACACTAGCGATAGTAACATGTAATAACATTTTAAGTCTTAATTCGAAACCTTAGATAAATTGTCTTGACACTAGCAGTTCTAACTTTAACTAGCGGTTTTAGTCGTTCTTGTGACGGTAGTAAGATACATGAGGGACCTAGAATGACAAACACTTAAACCTTTTATACCCCACACATCAGTTTATGGTCCCAAGTCCCAACAATCAACATCCCCACATTCCTTGTTATACACTAGGTCACTTTCAGCGAAGAATCCAAATAAAAATATATCGTTGTCCTTTTCGTCTATTTTTAGAAACAAATCCAGGTTTGTTGTACTCTCCCGTATGTACTTTTGTTACCGTATTCGTTCGTACATTTATACATGAATATAAATAACTGTGCACTTTTATATTTTATATTCTATTAGTAAATTTTTTATTTAATTCAAAGTTATTTAAATTGTTATTAGGGTTTATGTTTTATAGGTATGCTCATTATACCCCTTTAACTCTAGTGCTTCATTCTTTAGGGTTTATGTTTTATATGACATGTCGGAAACCAACAGCATGATGTTTTTTGGCACCGCTTACTTGATACACTTTGTTTGTTTGAAACGTTACATTCCCATATGCATATTTTAATAATGAGATTTACTTGCATTAACCAGGTAAACAGGTCCACAATGACGGCCGCTCAAGCAGTTTATTCTTGAAACAATGGGCGGTATTCTTTGAGAATAGATCATGAGATGCGAGCACAATTAAAGGTGACCATAATATAATTATTTTACGAAACCATGGCTTTTATTTATTCAAATATTTTACATCCATTTGCCAAAGCCTAGACCCGCATTTCACAACAATGTCAAACTAAAATTCAACACAAGATACATGACTAGAAATAGAAATACCAACATAAACAAGACATCGTCACCGCCAAGACAACAATTAACCGAATCGATACACCATGCCTTTCGACTTCTCTATGAATGATGAAGCTCACAGGCTCGCTTACCTTCTTCATTACATTGACCAATATCGGCTGCGGCACATCGGATCTTGGTTTGCGGCTTGGTTAATTAAAATACTTTCCACACAAGATTCAAATGGGTATAAAAGCTCCAACTCTCCAATAACATGATCCCTTTCGACCACGTGCCACGATTTCTTGAGCCTTCTTCATCAACTCGCTTCATCCACCATGACAACACTCACATCCCTTGACGAACTATCATCATATCTCTAACAAAACTAGATCCTGCAACACCGACAAGTTCTTCACGAGAATGGCATAGGTGTATTCATCCTTTTAGGTTTGTTTTGTATGTTTTATTTTTCCCCTTTGATTGCTATGTGTGTGTTTTAAGCGAAGGTTTAGTTTAAGTTATAATATAATTAGTGTTGTGTCGGTGTACAAAGCGATCGTCCGTTGAGTTGATGACCACCCTAGCATTTTGTCTACCACAAGTAGCATTAAATGACCAACCTTTCACATACACGCCTTTTCATTTTCCCCTTTTTATTATTACATATACATGAGTTTACTACTATTAAGATTAAAAGCGAAACCACGTCAAACAAATTGCGTGTATATATATGAAACCGGGAGGACAAAAAAATATATAAGAAATTACAAAAATAAATTACAAATAATAATAAAATAAAATAAGATAAAGCGGAAGCGTAAGAAGTGCGGATTTACCTTCATTTTTATGGACACTTATTCATATTCTATGCTTACTTACTTGCAATATGTAACTTTTTATTGTTTTTTTTTTTTTTTTTTTATTTCTTTTCTTTTTCTTGCACTTTGCGGGTTTGATTTTTTGGGGCATAACAATACAAGAATAAGGAACTTGGCATAAGTTTATTCCAAGCGTTCACACATTAAAAATAATTAGCTAGGTATATTGTATGTTTGATTTACCCAAATGTCTATTGTATTTTATTTTTTACCCAAATAAATTTGTCAAGTTTTGTAACTAGTTGGCGGTTTACATGAATACACGTATGACTAATAAAAAACACGAATGCAAATTATATCCACTCAATCCCACCCTTTTTGCATACATCACAACTGGACTAAAAGTACTATTGTAGTTTCCATGAGTACACTATTTAGTTGCCCAAAGTAGCATTTTCTAGCTATGCACTAGCAAAGTCGTCATAAAAAATATTTGAAAAAAATAGAAAGATGTAAATAAATAAATCCAGTGAAACCCTAGCCCCTGTTGCATACATCACCACTTGGCTAAAAGTACTACTACGTAAACTAGTTGCCATGAGTACACTATTTAGTTGCCCAAAGTACCATTTGCTAGGTATGCACTAGCAAACTAGTCATAAAAATAGTTTAAAAAAATAGAAAGATGTAAATTAAATCCAGTCAAACCCCAGCCCCTTGTTGCATACATCACCACTTGACTAAAAGTACTACTATTTAAACTAGTTGCCATGAGTACACAATTTAGTTGCCCAAAGTATAGTTGCCATGAGTACACAATTTAGGTGCCCAAAGTACCATTTCCTAGCTATGCACTAGCAAACTCGTCATAAAAAATATTTGAAAAAAATAGGAAGATACTATAAAAAAAAAGATATTGTGGGTTGGTACTTATTTGGTGTGATCCACTTGTCCATTGGAAACAGACAATTGTCATAACTAGTTTGTCAGAAATTTCGTGTCTATATATGGCTATGTAACAAAAGCAGTTCTTGGTATCTCTATTAGTGATAGTATTAGAAAAGCAAACATAACGATGTCTGTGGCATGGTTTTATGTGATGAATTACCAATGTTTGGTGGCTCAAAGTTGTTAAAAGATATTACGATCGCGTACTACGGTGAATTGGAAGTTGCTTTACGTGACGAAGCGGATCATAGGAGGAATCTTTGTTGAAATTAGGGGCCGTGTCAACCGTAGACAACAAATGATAGCGGAAGTGGAGCTTTTATGCGGTTCGGATTGTTGGTTGCCAACTATTAATCACTGTTAAGGATGCAAAATGAGGATCTGGTGAGAGTTCCAAACTTACGTATTCTTGGTTTAGAAAACATGACCGTGTTAAAGAGTGAATGGTTTAATTGAAAAGTTGGAGTCAATGGAGGTTTGATGTGCTTTGTATTAATTACATGGAAGCTGCGCCTTTTGTTTATTAGGGGATCGTTGTTACATTTTGGAGTCACTTATCTCATCTTTGTATAGTCATGTATGTCATGTTAACCTATGGATGTGATCCCTTTTATGTTACTACTTACTAGTATATCTTGTATTTGTTTGCGTAGTTATTCAAACGTGTTCGAGATAGTAAGTCACTTTACAAAATAAAAAATTTACTAATAAAGTAGTAATATGAAGATGAAATTTTATTTAGTTAAAAAAAGTCATAGTGTGGGTGGGTAACTTGTTTGGGGAATGCAAGCCAATGAGACGATTAATAATGGTAGTAAAATTTTTGTGTCTCGATAATAGAATATGATGACGTGTTGAGTTACATGCTTATTTATGTGTTAGAATAATAACCCTTATTATATCATTAAAAAATTAAATAAATACAAAAATAAAAAAAAAAAAAAAGACATAATGAAAAACACACAGTTGGGGATATCAAAAATTAGTAACAAGCTGCTACAAGTGTTAAAAAGTAAGTTTTAGTACAAATTAATTTGGATTGAATTGGGGATACAAACTCGATTAAGAGTTACAAGCTAACTGCTGCGAAAGGAGGCTAAATGTTTTGAACAAATTCTTAAGTGCATTCATCGTAAATCCCCAACCACGCTAACGTCGATCTAACCACTTTGCTAACGTCGTTGTACCCACTCCTAGTGTCGCAAAAACCACCGCTAGTTTCCTCGCAAAAGCAAATTTCTTTGTGTTTACGTAATCATTTATATTCAAATACCAAAAGGAGAAAAATGCGCATGTAAAGATTCACGTTCCTTCCCAAGTAATTTTATGTCAAATATAGCGACAACGATTAGTAGGAGCCTAGGCACGTGCCTACCCACAAAAGCAGTTAATGAAAATTAATGATAACGCGTGCGCGAGCGGTAAAATCCTCGCTATAAATCGCGAGGTAAATCAAGGAAAGTCGAGAAAAAGCAAAAAGGAACAATTCCTTCACCTACAAAATATTTCCACCGCAAATCGAGCAACGGAATATTTTAAAAACCGAAGAAAGTTGAAGATGTTATTCGAGAAAAAGATACCGATGGTACACGATGCAAAAAGAATACATACGGACGTCAACAACAACTCGTTGCCCACGCATGCGGCCGTTTCAAAAACCCATACATAGCCTAAACCTTTACCCAAAAAAAAAAAAAAAAAAAAAAAAGGCGATCTTTGCGACAAGCGAAACATGTTCTAAAATGACTACTAAAAGCAGTTAGTCGTTCTAAAATGACGACTAAAACCCATCTCCATGAACATCCACAACACACCTTCACCCAAAACCCATGTCCATTCACGTGGTGGTAGTGCGCGGGACCATATGCATACCAAGGTGGGAGTTTAAACCTATTAGACTCTCATTAGCAATATGGGATCTTGAAAGTGCGAGCATTTCCTTCTTAACCTCGCCGTTCGAGGCGGAAGAAGGAAATAAATCATGGATATTGGGTCATGGGTCATGGGTGATAATATATGTTCGGCGAGATGGGTCCCGTAGGAAGAGGCGACAAAAGGAAGTTAGGGGCGAAATCGTAAACCGACCCTTCCAACAAGAAACTTCCTAAGAAAGTCAAACAAGCGAGGATGAAAGCTATGCCTTCTTCCTCTGTTGGTGCGACCGACCCCATTCAAGTGTCGTCTACTAATTCGGGATATCGGTTGGATAGGCGGGTCTAAGGAAAAATGACCGACTTGCGGGGCCGGGATAAAATAAAACTGCGCGGGTTGGGAAGCTACATTACCAAAAGCCCTTCACATGCCAGCGGATGGGCGTGTTAGGCGGAAACCCCGAAAGGCCCATTGAAGTTGAAAGGCCTATCTAATTCCTCGGGAATCCCATGGGTTGATCAATGCGCGGGGCACGAGGAAGCAAGCCGGGAACTCCTTCAAGGAAAGGATAAAGGCAAAAGACCCACACCGGAAAGCCGGTGGAAAAGAAGAGTGTAAGCAATACACAAACCGATGGCGATAAAAGTCGCGTACCACTTTGCTAATGTACTTGTCACTTGCTAGTATGATTGTGTGGAATGAATATGTAATATTCTAGAATGTCTTGGTAGGATGTTTTGTATTAGATAAGTATTGTAAGTATATTTATCTTGTACGACAATCTTACTTAGTGTATTTTGTAAAGGACTCCTTATCCTATTAAAGTAGGTCCTAGGTTTGAGTTATATATTAGTTTTGGTGATATCTAGAGTCGATACACTTCAAGGTTATAAGCGTCAATACTATTCAAGGTTGTATTAGTATTAACAACATATCGAGGTGTTTAGTGAGAATAACTGTTCGTTAATTATTATTCTTCTTAAGGAGTACTAGGTTGTGTTCGTTTAGTCACCTTCTATAGTAGATCCTTCGCTAAACTGGGATTTAAAACAGATTTTTATGTTAATGGACGAAACAATTTTAAAGACCATTACTCATTCTAAAAACATCAACATCTTCACTTGGATTATTTTTTGAAGAACATCTTCACAACGGCATCAGGTTATCGGATGTGTACAGTGACATTCGTTTGAGTGGATTATTTTGAGCTTTATACGACGTTTGTAAACATAAAACAAATGCTACACTGCTTTTATGCTCGATTACTTAAATTAACTTACAAGCGCTAGTTGTTTTTACTCTTGCTTTTGTGAAATTTGAGCGAGGACGATCGTTTACCACTTCTTGTAATAAACTTACAACTGCTAGTTAATTTGTACTAGTGTTGAATGTTAAACCTCTATTTTTGGAAGTGTGCATTGTCTCAAGTTGGTAGTTATTAGTAGGTTGTAGAATACGAAATGTACTTCTAGAAGGAGTCGTGGGTTTATAAAAGTATTCCGTATGGAAAACAAGTTGCCCTAAGAACAAAATTAGGTTGCCAAAATTATTTTGGGTAACAACTGCTTGTTGCCCAGATTAAAAAAAATGGATAATGGGATAACAGAAGAGATGAAATAGTAAATACGTTGACATACAACGTTTGATCTGAACAACCAACTACATATTACGATTACTACATGGTTGTAACTTTAATTGTTACATATTATATAACCACTTGATTGATAACATTCATCGACTACGAAAAATCTAAGCGGTCAATGCTTCCTTCCCACAGACAGTACTAAAACCACAAACCTTCATTCCCATTTAGCTTTGATCCGTAACTTGACCGAACAAACTGTTGAAAATGGCATTGATATATCATTAACCAAATCAAGTGATAATGTTTAAAAGGAACATGAATAGAATGGTAAGTTATAAATAAAGCATACTATAGGCGACACGATCATATGATTTAACAAAAGAAGAGATTCTTTGTATGGGGCGATGTAGAAAGATCCGTATCTCCTAAAATTCCCATCTTGACAAATAATTCAAGTTCTTTGTTGTACACGAATAGCGAGTGACCCAAATGGTTGCGATGTGCGCTTCCACTATTGGAGCTGATCCTTTGTAAACCCAAGCAAGCGAGCAGAGATAATAGGGTGGGGATGGCAAAGAGGCTTCTAAATGATCTTATGGCAAAACCATTCACGTCCACTAACCATCCACAAAACAATGGCATATCTTCATCAATGATCATACCGAAATCACTAGAGAGGTTCCAAGATCGAAAACATAGAATGGGCGGGAGTTCATTTTTAAAATCTGCGGAAGGTCTATAACTTTAAATTGGTTGGTTACCAAATCAAACGAAATCAACATATAAATCTTGTATGTAACACCGTCCTCATTAGTTAACTTTTCACTCCCGGTCAATAGATAAAATGACCGACAAGCACGACTTTGGCGTTTCAATTTGATAGTTTCACGAGGGGTGGAAATTTTCAAGGCATGTCCACCTTAACGAGTTGAAAGAAAAGACGAAACATACGAAACCACTTTGGAAAGCAGGATAGGAGACCTTCACGATCGTCGGGTCAAGAGTGTCGGACGGACGGCAAAACCAAAACAAATCTTTTACATTCAATTTGATGCGTGTAAAGCGGGACATGTCTTGCAAGTGATTTTTGGATTGCGGGTTCCAAATAACGAGACATTAGATTAGAGCCATAAACAAAACACGAAAGACCATGAGAATTGCCAAGCTGCAATCATAGATGAAAGCATTAAATCATGTCACAAAGTACCGTGGCGGTCATTGTTCATTAAAAGCTAACATAAAACCTTTGTGACCACGATCAAATGTTAGCGTAAAAACACTCATCGTTACGACGAACACCGTAATTAGAGATGAAAAACCACAATCTATACTAGCCTTCCATAACTTGCAAACACTACGTGGTGGAGTATAGACTTAGGAGGTAGCTGCGAATGATATCTAGTTGAACATCCGGTGGGATATAGTCGGACATTTTGTTAAACAAAAGCGAAAAGATTGGGATAAAGATATGAAGTGAATAGACCAAAAGAAGAAAGAAAGATGTTGTTAAACAAATTAAGAAAGATTTGTATTGAAGAAAGAGATTGGCAAAAGAAGACATTTAAGGACATGTACCGTAATGTACTATAGGGCAACCAAATATTAAATTATGCTAGTATATACCAAATAAATTAATAAAGTATACATAACCCATAATATATAGAAGTGGTTTGCAAAGCATAGGCTTTTTTGTATATGTGCACGGGTATTAACTAAAGAAATGCCGTTGAGTTAAAAAATATTATAATAATCGACTAATATATAATAGAAGTAGAAATACCTACGATATCGTTGAAAGAAAAATACTTCACATGTCAACATTAGACAATAATTATGGGTCAAACGGACATTAAGGATAGTACCTTGAAAGACCGCTATCATATTATGTATTCAACCTTGTGCTTCGAGTATTCAAGCATCCGTTCACGGTAAGCTAAAATTGTTTGAAGAGTCGTCTACTTCGGAGGTGGTTACGAACAATCTGTACAAAATAATGCACACCCATACTCATGTCACCATACAACTCCGATTGTTTTGGTACTTTTGGACACTTGTATGTGATTTTATAATCCCGGTGATATGCCCTTACTATGCGGTACCCGAGTTTGTTAGAGTACGATTTAAGTTGTGTTTGTAAGTTTCTCTTGGAACCTCGCAACCACCGTTCACCTCGATCTTGACCCAAGAGAGTCATAAATGTAAACAACTCCGGTCGGATATGGAGCTCACGAGTATCCAGTGTTTTGTACTTTCATTCATGGGAAAATACACGATATATAAAACAAATGCGAGGATATTATAAAATTTTATAACGATGAGTGGTATATGTCGGGTGAAGTCTGCCAAAATGACCTTTGCAACATCTCGCCAAGCCACGGGGTATGTTGTGCCATCGAATAAGTGGTAGGCATGTTGCCACCTAGGATTTGATTGCAAAAGTACACCACCAAAGCCCAATCTGCATCGGTGGTCTAAACAACCACATCAATTCAACCCATGCATCCAAGTCTTTGCGGACGGATAAAGCAAATCAAAGCGTAAACATTCGTTTCATAAGTAACAAAACAAAATAATAAACAAGTGCGATGAACCGACTAGGCATCGGGTTTACTCACTAACTCATTAAGCCACCCGTGTGGTGCGATCTTCAACACATGCCAAGGCTACCCAAAATTCCTATAAGCAATAACCGCACGGAGCCCCAAGGAAACCTATAAAGTAATGGTTCTTTAAGCTTCAAATACTTGCGAAGGTAATCGAGAACAGTAACCTTCTTCTTGTTGCATTTGGTGTCGTAAAGTTCCTAAAAATAAATATATTCAATAACATACACACAATGATAATGATGTTATTGGATTAACAAACAGAACCTACCTCTACAAACGGTTCAATTGTGGGCGAATAGAATCGACTAAGTGGACACGTTACGGGGTTTCGGATGTTTCACGAAAACAAAGTTGAAAGATAAGCGAGAAAAAAAAAAAAAAGATTCGTTTGATTACAATTTAATAAGGTGATGTACATACGAAGCGGCGGTAGGGATAATAGCCTCGTTAATGACACCTGCGATCTTGTAACACGGCGGCAAGGAGTAGGCGATGTTTTGATACCCCATTTTCGAATTGACGGACCCAAACAACGTCGCGTAAGTTTATACGGTCGCCTTCTTTTCTTGAGGTTGTCGTTCAATTTTACTCTCTTTCTTTTGTTCGTATTCATATCGGAGAAAAGATCTTCCAACGAGGTTTGTCATTAGGACCTACCACATTTGCAAATGACACTTTCTTGGTTTAACACGAGATTCGGGGCTTGACGTCTTTCTTTGTTGGTGTATCTTCTAGGCTAACCACAACAACATCATTATTCTTGGATTCAAGGCCAACAAACGAATTTTTGTCAACCACATCCCTTGTTGATCATCACAATCCATTAAATCTAAAGGCGGAAGACACAATTTTGTATCGGCGCTTTTGTTGACATTATGTTGGGAGGAAGCAGGAGTGTCATTTTGGCCAACCACATTTACATATGGCGGGTTGTTGTCTTTAAAGCGACATTTGAGAATATAGTATGTTACAAAACGACACATTAAACTATTTTATTTATCGGCGATGTTTTGAGAGAATGTAGATACCTCATGAGCTTTGTTGGTGGGTGTTCCTACTTACATGCACACAATCAATATTGCTAACGGGTTACGGTTGGCAAGCCAATTGTTTGAACCACATCTTGCATTCGTTATCACAATCCATTGCATCTAGAAATTATCACCCAATCTTTTCATCGTTTATGTAAGGCGACCGGTCATTACCACAATCCGGTTCTGCTGAATTTTAAATATATATACATAAGTAGGGACGTATGCTTTAGCCGATATTTAAGCTATGCGAAATATAACGTACAATAATGGGGTCACGGGTATTTTATTTTCCTCTTTAGGTGCAAGCGGTGGAAGTTGAGTACTAATTTCACCTCCATATTCCATAACAGGACATTTTGGGTCATGGCACAAGCTTCAACAAGCATACCAAGGTTACATGGTTGCGTTTCTTTAAGCCCATCATCATTGTCAATGTCCGTTGCATGGTCGCATGGACAACCTTATCCCGTTAGGGCCTACAATATGAGACGGCGTGGCTGTATCAACCAATGTTTGATATAAGTGTGGACACGAACGATTATTTGAGTTTGGTATAAACATTGGAGGTAAACGAAAAGTAAATACAAACCTTGGATCATCGGGAGTAACGTCGAGGTCGTTTGTGGTGGCACAACTTTTAGTATGTTCGGGATCAACAACGACATAATTATTAAGACCCAATAGTTCTTTGTACTTTTGAAAGTCGCTTTTGACACTCATAAACACATCAAGTACAAAGGTGTGTTTCGACCGAATGAATGCCGTTTTCTATCATCAAAACTTTTTTCCAAATCCGGTAACTCACGAAATAGACCCCACAGTCGAATGAGTAGTTCGGTTGTGCAACATTTAAATTGAAATCGTCCATGCACAAGTTTAAATTGAAATCGTCCATGAATTCATTCGAATGCTCTGCGATCTTGTAACCATCGGTACGTATGCGGAGCAGACAAACCATCTATAAATTGGGCGCGGCAATACACCACGGTTGCTTCATTTCGACTTGTGTTGCGAAAGTTCGACAATGGGAGTTGAATCCTAACAACAACAAAAATAATTAAAAAAAACAAAAAAAAATTGAAATTACTCAAATCATGTGAACAAATTCGGTACAAGTTAGTGGAATTGACAATGTAAGGCGTGTGATGCATACCGGTCCAAAGAGGTTACAACGATCCGGTTTCGAAACTTTGAAAGTCGACCAAGCAAGACCACGTGGAATGATCTTATTGTCTTTCACCCACCAACGTGAGCTTTTAGGATAAGTCTCCAAAATCCAAATCTGTAATAGCCACAACTTGTCATCTTTAAAGCGTGTACTTATCATTATCGTTTTGAAAATGTTTCAAGGTTTACCAAAGTAAAGGTCACTGTTTAGGATGAAACAAGACCTTTATGGTTACAATTTAAAAATAAATCACAAACTAAAATGTGTTATAACATTTTGTTATCTAAATTACGGGTAACTTTTATATTAGGCACTTGTATCTGAGAACAAAACACCATGATTTCATAACAATAAAACAACAACATTAATTTTAGGTACTTTTGAAATGAATAAGTAATAGCACAACAAAATAGAATCAAAAGCAAACTACGGAGAATTCAAACCTTGAAAGCCCAAGCGAACCCGTATAGATTGTATGTGGCCTTGAACTTTGGGTTTTTCAATTTTAACAGATGATCTTTTACGTGAATATGAACAATATTGTGATCCTTTGATAAAATTTATGCCACATATATTCACCCCAAGGAAATACATTCCGAGCTTCAAAATCATCAACCAAGGACAATAAGTGATTATGGATGCAATTCACATCTTCTTTTCCATAAACACCACTCTGCGACTACCGGAGACACCCTAACAACATCCTCATCGAAAAGAGATAACCACCTTTTCCCATCCTTTTTCCGTCATTAACAAGTTCCAAAGATCAATTGCATGTACATTTGTTATACCATTACTCTTTTTCGGAAATACACGATCGAAAAATCGCTAGATGGTTTAATAGGTTTTGAAACTTTGCCAAATCGAAACCACATTATCGGACAAAATTCTTTCGGCCAAACCTTAACGAATGATCACCAATTTGGAATTTTAGTGGAGGAATCGGAGATGTTAGAAACATATACAGGTGTTGCAAAACATAATGCATCGAAAGCGGTCATTCTCGCATGCGACTTTATATCCACCATGGACCAAATCTTGTTTGCACGAACAACCTTTCCGGTTTTCATTCTTTGACAAACGAGTTTAATATCTGGCGACAACTTCAATGTAGAACGAGCTGCGATTTTACAATTGTACAACTTTAATTTTGTCATATGGAATTATAGAGTAAAATTAATTAGGGTTTAGAGGTTTTGTGAATAAGATGTGGTTTGTGAGTGTGTGCGCGTGATGTAGAAGAAGGCGTTTAATTGTAGAAGTTGTTAGAAATTGTACAAGAAGATGTTTGATTGTGTGTGTCTGGCGTGATGTTGTGTGCGTTATTATTATTAGTTTTATAATACAACCGATTGTAAAATGACCATATTATCCTCGTGTATAAATACAAGTTGCCCAATATTATATAGTTGCCGAAAATACAATTTGGTTGCCCAAAAACAATACCTTACAATACATGACATATAATCTCAAAATCGTGCTTGGTCATACCTTTGTCGGACACATGGCACCCCATGGTTGGATACCGAAATCATTGGGCAACTGGTCCATTTTCATTCGGCAAAAGTCGTGGTCCGGAAAGTGATAAGCCTCGGTAGCGGTCTATTGACTAATTTTCCTTTGTTAGTGAATGAAAGAATGCTCGAGTCATATGTCATTGCAAGAGATCGTTTTCTTGTCCCTAATGGGAAAATGTTCCCTAGTGTTGAAGTCGATTTTATCTTAATGATGCATTCCAATGTCATCATGATCAAAAGGCGCCTTTTGAATTTTTGATGCGATGGGTGATATATAATGAAAAAATTGCAGCTATTTTTTTTAATGTTAAACTTTCTATGCCTTGAATGGAAAAAAAAAGTAAGGTAACTCCCAATACAGTCTTCCACGGGTTATGGGTCCCAATGTTGGTCTATTTTCTTTCTATTGAACAATTGGATAAAAAGTATACTAAGTTTATTTGATATAAAACAATCGTTTGTTTTACAGACTTGGTTTACGCGGGTATTTATAACCCATCAACCAACACTATGAACCGGTATATCTTTACAAACCGACACAACCTACAAACTTAACTGCCATAACCGTTTTTAACTGCCATTCGGTTATGGACTTTACTTTTGACACACTAGACCCTTTAACTTATATACATACGTAAATACTACACTAATCTTGACTTACATGGATTAATAAGTTTGTATCCAATACTCCTCCCTAATTTATTAATCCGTGCATTCGATATCTTCAAGCTCCTTTATCTTTATCTTTGAACTTTGGCTTGCTTCCACTTCCTTTGTCTTGCTCTTCAACTTGATCATCTTTGTCACCAACTTTCTTCATTTGTATTGTTTCGTACTCTTGAATCTCCAACACACCATTTCTAGTATCACGATCTTCTGATTCAGCTTTCTCATTTCTTGACTTGATGTCTTTCTCACTCTGGCTTTCCTTCTGAAATCTTGATGGCGTCTCTCGGTGTTTCTTGCATTCGCCCTTGTCAACTCTCTCTTCTTCTAGGAGTTTCTTATCCGAAATAACTCCAAGATTTTCTTTCTCAAACTGTTCTCTTACTGTCTTAACTCTTTCATCTCTTTGCTTGTGCAATCTCTCAACTTCTTGAGGTTCTCTGATTCTCTCTGAATTTGTTTCTCAAATGCCATTTCTCTATTTCTTATTTTCTTCTCAAACGCTTGTTTTTCAATCTCTAACTCTTGAAGAATTTCAAACTTCCAAAACTCTAATTTACGCTTCAAATCAATTTCTATCTCTGACCGCATATCTTCTAACTTTTCTTTTTTAATTTCATCCTTCTCAATGATAATTCCTTTCCCTCTCGGTTCTTCCTTTAAGGATGTTATCTCCTTTTCATCTTTACTAGTAACCATCAATAGTGCTGGTTCGTCATCTTCGAACATAAGGTTTGCTTTTTCTTCTCTACGGTTTGGTTTTGGACAATTTGCAGCATAGTGTCCAAACTCATGACAATTATAACACTCTATTTCTCTAAAGTCTCTCCTATGGTAGTTTTGATCTCCATGGTTTCTCTTGTTTCTATCATAATTATCTTCATTCTTACTATCTCTTGTGAATCTTCCTTGAGCTCTTCCTCGTGTCTGATTACCACCTCCTCGTCTATCATTTCCATAGTTGCGTTCATAATTTCTGTTATTCCCTTGATGTGTGAGTAATAATTTCTCACTATTATCTTTCTCACTTCCTTTTCTAAACTTAAGCCTTTCTTCATAAGTCTTAAGTTTCCCAATAATCTCCTCTAATTTTGCTTTCTTAAAATCAACAACCATTTCAATGGTCGCTACTACTGGTACAAACTTATCTGGCACTGCATTCAGTAATTTTCGTACTTTTGTTTGTTCATCAAACGTCAATCCACATGTAGCAGCCTTTGTAATAATACTCATCAACCTCCTAGCAAATGAATCTATTGATTCATCTTCTTTCATCACAAGTCTCTCAAATTCTTATTTAAGTTGTTGCGAGTGTGCTTGTTGTACATCTTCTGTCCAAATAAATCTAGGCTTTAGAGAGTCCCAAATTTCTTTTGCTGTTTCACATCCCGCAACTTGCATTTGTAAATCTTCTGGTAACCCTTGAAATAGGTATGCTGACGCCGAACTATCCTTTTTTACATCAATCTCTTTTGATGTACCTGTTCTTTCTACTAAATCCCATACTCCATTTGCCAATAGTATCTTCTTCATTCTTAATGCCCATAATGTATAATTTGTGTTGCTTAAAAATTGGGCATTGATATGATGGTAACGATGTGGTGAAAACAACTATGTTTTCGTTTTTATCTCCCGTCATATCTTTCGATTTGATTTTCTTCTAAAACTAATATAATTCTAATAATAGTCGACCTTAAATTCTTCTTACTAACCAAAATAATTCTCAAACAATTCTAACGGTTTCTAATGTGAATTGTAATGGAAGAAATCTATTCTATTAATAGAAAAAAAAAACAAGTATTAAGAATAATAAAACCTGTAATTTTCTCTTGGGCTTCTAGAATTATTGTGGGCCTTTTAAAAGTGGGTTCTCTTTTCTGTTCCCAAATAAAACCCGCTTCCTCTTTTCCAAACTAATAACAGCGTTAAAAAAACGCCTATCTTCTTCCTTCTTCCTTCTATACGAATTAGGGCACAACTGGTTTCACTCTTCCCAAATAAAAAACCCCGCTTCTTCTTTCTTCTGGTTTTCTTCTAATCAATCGGTTGGGTTTTCTTCTAATCAAACGGTGGTTTTCTTCTAATCAAACGATGGTTGATTCTTTCTTCTCCGGCAAACAATACGGCGGCGGTTTCTTCTTCGCACAACCGGGTACGTCTATTTCTCTTCTCTTTTTCTTGATTGATTCCCTGAATCAATCGGTTTTTTCCTCTCTTCTTGATTGACCGGTATGCGCACGGTCTCTTTTATTCTCTTGATTGATTTCCTGAATCAATCGGTCTCTGTTTCGTTCTCTCTGGTTTGAATCGTTTGGCTCTAATGCCAACTGTTGGTCTATTTTCTTTCTATTGAATAATTGGATAAAAAGTATACTAAGTTTATTTGATATAAAAAAATCGTTAGTTTTACAGACTTGGTTTACGCAGGTATTTATAACCCATCAACCGACAATATGAACCGGTATATCTTTACAAACTGACACAACCTATAAACTTAACTGCCATAACCATTTTTAACTGCCATTCGGTTATGGACTTTACTTTTGACACACTAGACCCTTTAACTTATATACATACGTAAATACTACACTAATCTTGACTTACATGGATAAATAAGTTAGTATCCAATACTCCTCCCTAATTTATTAATCCATGCATTCGATATCTTCAAGCTCCTTTATCTTTATCTTTGAACTTTGGCTTGCTTCCACTTTCTTTGTCTTGCTCTTCAACTTGATCATCTTTGTCACCAACTTTTTTTCATTTGTATTTTTTCGTACTCTTGAATCTCCAACACACCATTTCTAGTATTAGGATCTTCTAATTCAGCTTTCTCGTTTCTTGACTTGATGTCTTTCTCACTCTGGCTTTGATAAGGTTTTAAAGGTACCATTTTGAGGGTCGCTTTAGCCCTTATTTGATCACTTTGTATCCGTTATTGCTTAATATCGTTCCTTTTCACTTTTAGGTCTCTTGAAGGCAAAATGCTGGAATGGTACTTATTTGGACGAAAAGCGCGAATATACGAAGAAAATGGCCAAAGTCGAATCGAGACACTCAAAGTCATTGAAAGCAGGCGACGGCGTCCATCGCTTAGCTGCGATGCCGTCGGAGGATTTTGCGATGGCTCGAAGTGAAATTGTATGTTTTCGCGGGGCGTCGAGTTATGGAAGAGTAGACCGTCGCAACTCGACGGCCTAGATGCAACCCGACGGCGGCCGGTCAAGAGGACGGCGTCACAGGCATAAGGTGACGTCACAAGGTTAACGTGGCCAAGACGAAACCCTAATGACGGCGACACGACGGCGTCACAAAACATAAGGTGACGCCGTCGCATATGTAATATTATATATAGAATCCGAATTTTTCAGTATTAGAGAGTAGTCTTTTGGGGAGTAAAACCTAAAACCGAACCAAGGCTGTCTTGTACATTATTTTAGGGTTTCAAACCCTATCTTACATCAAGATAAGTGTTTACTTCATCAATTCAATTATGTCTTTGATTATTTGTGTGTATGCTTGCATGTTCTCCATGTCCGGCTAATTTACTTGTGTGTTTGCTTAGGGAATATGAAACTTAATTATTGAATATTGATTGGTTGTTTCTTATCTTAGTTGATTAATGATCTAGTAATGCGATAGGTCATTCGTTGTGTACTTAATGCTTGATTCATCTTTGTGAACCTTAGAATACAATTACCTGAGTAATTGTAGGCTAAACCATACAAACAGTGCCTTAGAGTAAGAGTTTATTATCCCTAGTGGGTTTTGTAGACGAGACCCTTTGGTAAGTTCAAAGAGTTAGGGAGAAACGCATACCCTACAACTTTAGACACACAACGCAACTAAGAATAAGGACGTGACAATTCAACCATCAATAGGAGATAATTAAGGAGTAGTAAAACCTAAGTAAACACATCTTTAAACTATCATACGAGCACACAATAATTAGACATAGACTACCACCACCTTAGTTTAGATAATTAGATAATAGTAGAGTAATCGGTAGAAATACCAACCCCCAAATTCAAACCCCGAGATTCGTACCTTTCAATTTCCTAAAAACATAAAAAAGATAAAAAATAATCTTCCTCAACCCCAACCTTAGCGTAGTAACTTCTCACTAGCATTCCTATTCCCCTAGAGAATGATATCAATACCCGTGGCTTACCCTAATACTACACTACAACGATTAGGTTCACTGCCTAGGGTGTTGAAAAACTTGCTCGACGAAAAGGAAGTTCCTTTGACCCCGAACGACGCATGTAGCGTTATCAGGCTTTCCTTCTGAAATCTTGATGGCGTCTCTCGATGTTTCTTGCATTCGCCCTCGTCAACTCCCTCTTATTCTAGGAGTTTCTTATATGAAATAACCCCAAGATTTTCTTTCTCAAACTGTTCTCTTACTGTCTTTAACTCTTTCATCTCTTTGCTTGTGCAATCTCTCAAATTCTTGAGGTTCTCTGATTCTCTCTGCATTTGTTTCTCAAATGCCATTTCTCTATTTCTTATTTTCTTCTCAAACTCTTGTTTTTCAATCTCTAACTCTTGAAGAATTTCAAACTTCCAAAACTCTAATTTACTCTTCAACTCAATTTCTATCTCTGACCGCATATCTTCAAACTTTTCTTTTTGAATTTCATCCTTCTCAATGATAATTCCTTTCCCTCTCGATTCTTCCTTTAAGGATGTTATCTCCTTTTCATTTTTACTAGTAACCATCAATAGTGCTGGTTCGTCATCTTCGAACATAAGGTTTGCTTTTTCTTCTCTACGGTTTGGTTTTGGACAATTTGCAGCATAGTGTCCAAACTCAAGACAATTATAACACTCTATTTCTCTAAAGTCTCTCCTATGGTAGTTTTGATCTCCATGGTTTCTCTTGTTTCTATCATAACTATCTTCATTCTTACTATCTCTTGTGAATCTTCCTTGGCCTCTTCCTCGTGTCTGATTACCACCTCCTCGTCTATCATTTCCATAGTTGCGTTCATAATTTCAGTTATTCCCTTGACGTGTGAGTAACAATTTCTCACTATTATCTTCCTCACTTCCTTTTCTAAACTTAAGCCTTTCTTCATAAGTCTTAAGTTTCCCAATAATCTCCTCTACTTTTGCTTTCTTAAAATCAACAACCATTTCAATGGTTGCTACTACTGGTACAAACTTATCTGGCACTACATTCAGTAATTTCCTTACTTTTGTTTGATCATCAAACGTCAATCCACATATAGCAGCCTTTGTAATAATACTCATCAACCTCCCAGCAAATGAATCTATTGATTCATCTTCTTTCATCACAAGTCTCTCAAATTCTGATTTAAGTTTTTGCGAGTGTGCTTGTTGTACATCTTCTGTCCCAATAAATCTCGACTTTAGAGTCCCACATTTCTTTTGTCGTTTCACATCCCGCAACTAGCATTTGTAAATCTTCGGTAACCCTTGAAATAGGTTTGATGACGCTTAACTATCCTTTTTTACATCAATCTCTTTTGATGTACCTATTCCTTTTACTAAATGCCATACTCCATTTGCCAATAGTATCTTCTTCATTCTTAATGCCCATAATGTATAATTTGTGTTGCTTAAAAACTGGGCATTGATATGATGGTAACGATGTGGTGAAAACAACTCTGTTTTCGTTTTTATCTCTCGTCATATCTTTCGATTTGATTTTCTTCTAAAACTAATATAATTCTAATAATAGTCGACCTTAAATTCTTCTTATTAACCACGATAATTCTCAAACGATTCTAACGGTTTCTAATGGGAATTGTAATGGAAGAAATCTATTCTTCTAATACAAAAAACAAGTATTAAGAATAATAAAACCTGTAATTTTCTCTTGGGCTTCTAGAATTATTGTGGGCCTTTTAAAAGTGGGTTCTCTTTTCTGTTCCCAAATAAAACCGGCTTCCTCTTTTCCAAACTAATAACAGCGTTAAAAAC
Source organism: Chrysanthemum lavandulifolium (assembly GCA_022545495.1). Classification (NCBI taxonomy): domain Eukaryota; kingdom Viridiplantae; phylum Streptophyta; class Magnoliopsida; order Asterales; family Asteraceae; genus Chrysanthemum; species Chrysanthemum lavandulifolium. The sequence goes on from CM040240.1 coordinate 268,768,035, forward strand.
GCCTATCTTCTTCCTTCTTCCTTCTATACGAATTAGGGCACAACTGGTTTCACTCTTCCCAAATAAAAAACCCCGCTTCTTCTTTCTTCTGGTTTTCTTCTAATCAATCGGTTGGGTTTTCTTCTAATCAAACGGTGTTTTTCTTCTAATCAAACGGTGGTTGATTCTTTCTTCTCCGGCAAACAATACGGCGGCGGTTTCTTCTTCGCACAACCGGGTACGTCTGTTTCTCTTCTCTTTTTCTTGATTGATTCCCTGAATCAATCGGTTTTTTCCGCTCTTCTTGATTGACCGGTATGCGCACGGTCTCTTTTCTTCTCTTGATTGATTTCCTGAATCAATCGGTCTCTGTTTCGTTCTCTCTGGTTTGAATCGTTTGGCTCTGATGCCAACTATTGGTCTATTTTCTTTCTATTGAACAATTGGATAAAAAGTATACTAAGTTTACTTGATATAAAATAATCGTTAGTTTTACAGACTTGGTTTACGCGGGTATTTATAACCCATCAACCGACAATATGAACCGGTATATCTTTACAAACCGACACAACCTACTAACTTAGCTGCCATAACTGTTTTTAACTGCCATTCGGTTATGGACTTTACTTTTGACACACTAGACCCTTTAACTTATATACATACGTAAATACTACACTAATCTTGACTTACATGGATTAATAAGTTAGTATCCAATTCCCAATACCGTTTTCCACGGTGTATGGGGGAGGTTAAGACGTAGACAGCCATACCCCTACCTAAGGTAGAGAGGCTGCTTCCGATTCTACCAAAGGTAGAAAGGACCTCCGGCCTTGCAAGGGGTGAGGATCGAACCCTTGACCTCTGTCTCCAGAGGCAAGGGTATTAACCACTTGATCCAACCTTGCTGCAAGACAATATATAATGAATTATATGCCCTTAATGCATGTTAGCAAATCTTTTAAACATAATATATGAAGTCAAAGTGATATCTTGTACTTGGCATATATGTACGTATATGCCTTTTGACGTAGGCGTAATGGTATCTCTGTGTTCGTTTTATTTGGTAGAATTCACATGGCACCATTCAGTGATGAGTATCTCTCTGTTGAAATTGCAAACAATGTATGATCTATTTTATTGTTTGTGATTCATTTTGTACTGTGTGTTAATGCTTTCTTGTTTTTTATCTCATTTATCCTTGGACAATTTATAGAATGTTCAATGCTGGTTCTCTTGAAACATTTAGACATTAGAGTAGATCAAGAGTATTTTGATTATTATATCTGAAACCGAAAGTGTTCTTGATCCTTGTTTGTGCATGCGAGCCCTGTTTGGCGAAGAACGAACTATTATGGGGTTGATTTGATGACTTTACACGGAACTGCATTTCATGGATATTTTTCACAGGTTTGTCTTGGCGCATTAATTGCAAAATAACCCAACATATTCTATATTTTCCATAATGTTAATTTTAACACGAGGTTTACGAGGACTTTAATGTTTAATGCGCCTTCGTTTGCAAACAACTATTTCGGGTTTCTTGTATTATCGTATTGATGATCCGTGATCGGTTTGAACCCTGATAGGATTTCCGCAATGTCCTTTTTTCAACTAAGCTTTATTATCAAACGCTTAATTGTACACAAGTATTGTGATGCTCTAAATATCAGCCATAACAAATGCACCATAACTTAGATAAAATTACTAAAACAGGTTGCAAAAAGCTTAGAAGTGTTAAAATTTTGTTGATTAAAAGATTGAGGGATTAAGAATTAAAGGACCGGAGATTAAAAAATCAAGATGTATGTATATAAAAAAATATAAAAAAGAAGGAAGTATTAGGCCTAATTTCTAACAGTGTAAAGATTCACTGGGGAGGTATAGGGTATTTATAATATCATCTGTAAAATTATTCAATGCTATCTTAAGAGAAAAATATGCAAGATTACACTCCTGAAAATTACTAGAATATGCCATATATATTTAAATGCACAAGTTATCAGGGGATCAAAATTATGGAATTCACTAGTTTTTTCTTTAGTTTATTTAATGGCCTTTTGATGCTAAATTTTGCTCTTGTCATTTCTCTTTCACTTGTCTAAATTATGGTTGTGTTTCATACTGTTTGCAGCCAGTAGTTGATGCTTTTGATCCAAGGCTATTAGTGGCGTCTGTGATTTCCCATGTCATCAATTTTACTACTGTCTAAAGAACAGAAGAGAAGACAAGTTTCTGATATATTACAATGAAAAAGATTACATATAAATACTTGAAACAAAAGTACCACTAGCCTATATTTTAGGAGCAATAATACTGCTTTTATGCAAACCTAACAAACCTAACAACTTAGGTATAATGGGTCACTAATACTTCCATTAACTGAGAATGGATTGTGATGACATCAATCTAGAAGCTCTTCTTTGACTTAGAATTCCAACAATCACCCCCGAATCTCTAAGTCCTTCTAGAGATGTTTATTTCCTCATTCACATCAACGTTTAAGACCTTTCCCGGATAGCCGACCTTCACCTCGATCACATCCAAAGTCTTCTCTAACTCAACCCCTCTTGAACATGTAACATGGCATCCCGTTAGACACGTTCATTTCCATCTCGACTTCTCCCGGATCCACGGCCTCTTCCTCGGCCACATCCAAAGCCACCCGATTTGAACTTCCAACGCCATAATGTTCACACTACGTTGAATCTCCATTGTTCCCGACTTTTCCCGGACTCACGACCTCCACCTTGGTCTCATCCAAAGTCTCCAACCACCCGACTGTTGTTGTCACCACACGTAACACGTTTGCTCATAACACTTCGTGACACGAGCATTATTCCACCAATCAAGAAAACAAAGCCACCCGCTTCTACGCTTTCTTTCACCCGCTAAACGAATCGAATCAAAGCAACTCGCTTTCCGACTCTTCCGTCCGTTTATCCCGCGAATCGGTTAATCTCTCCATTTTCCGTGAACTACAACCTACCACGCCTAATGACTACGGAACGCTGTGTTCATCACCGTCACCCCGTCTGTCTTGAATGGTACTCTCCGCCTCACCCACGACAACGTAGTCCCAAACACCATACCATCTCCGTCTTCTGCTGAAGCGATCGCGAAATAGCCCCCTTGCCCCCACTGCTTTGATGGCGGCCCACAAAACCCCTCGCTGTCCCGCCTGCGATGGCGACCCAAGACCAAGGCTCCTCACCGAAAGTCGACTCTCAAACCCGCCCTAATCGAACGAAGCTCGATACCAATTAAAGAACAGAAAAGAAGACAAGTTTCGATATATTACAATGAAAAAGATTACATATAAATACTTGAAACAAAAGTACCACTAGCCTATATTTTAGAGCAATAATCATCGCTTTTATGCAAACCTAACAACTTAGGTATAATGGGTCACTAATACTTCCATTAATCGAGAATGGATTGTGATGACATCAATCTAGAAGCTCTTCTTTGACTTAGAATTCCAACACTGTCAAGGTATTGCTCTTTTTAATTGCCAATCATAGTAGATAATGTTACCCTCTGTCCTCCTTGAAGACTTCAACGATGTTCTTTTAAAAGATAACTATGTTCTAACGTGAAGCTCAGAGCTAAAAGCCTAAAAGATCTTGGTGCTATTATGCCGAGACAACTCGATAGGGCTGAACAAAGGTTCAAAACCGACCTGACCTGACAAAAACCGAACCGACCCGAGAACCGATTTCGTGAAAAACATGAAACGAAATCGAACCGAATATGGTCGGTTCGGTTCGGTTTTGTGTCGGTCAGTTCGGTTTACGTGTGTTTTTGTCGGTTATGGGTCGAACCGAACCAAACCCGAATGAACCGAAACCAAAAATAGGAAAAACATGAAACCGAGACCGAACCGAAAGGCTGTCGGGTCGGCTCGGATTTTGTCGGTTCGGTCGGTTTTGTCGGTCCGGTTCGGTTTTGGGTCGTCCATGCTCGGCCCTACAACTCGAGCTCATAAACATAATAAAATCCTAATATAACCTAAAAAGGATATTTATTCTTGATTCATGTCACTAAATGAAAATACACATCACAATTGTTGTATAAATGTCATTTTCAGGAAGAGAACTTGTACGAAATCAACATTCCTTTGAAATTCACCGCTCCTGTTGGAAGAAGAATGCATGGTTTGGCATGTTGGTTTGATGTTCGATTTAATGGTAGGTATAGTTTATATGCTTATGAATAATGAACAGGAATTCTATTTTATATGGATCAAAACAGGGTGCTTTTTTGTCGAAAGAATGATTATAATCATTTTAATATTTAGTGTTAAGTATGATTAGAAAAACAAGTACAATGCATAAAAAATTTACTTTTGGCAACTTTTAACTTGTTTTTTATCCCTTAAACACATTTGACCCGTTTGTTTCATGAGTTTTGACTTACTAATTTTGTTTCTACAATAAATGTTTTGACCTACAACACGGTACATAGGTGGCTGACAACGGCTCCTGGTGCACCTACGACTCACTTGTACCAACTACGCTGTGTTTTGTCTCAACTCATATACGTCATGCCCGGGCAAGAAGTCACTGGCCATCTTCACATGATTGCACATAGTGCTCAGAGTTACACTATTAACTTAACCATGTCAGGTTCGTTGTCAAACTGCTATTTTCGTTTTTCTTTCATTTTGCAAGTGTATTACGCCTATAGTTTTTTTTTTCTTTCTTTTTGCAAAAGGTGAAGTTTATATACTCCCTCCGTCCCAAAATATAAGTCTATTTTTTATTTTTCAAAGTCTTTATGTTTCGACTTTGACCTTAATTATTTCTTTTCGTGTTAAATAATACATGATAAAAAGTATACCAACGATAATACATTTAAAGCACAAATCCATTTATATATTGTGCATCAAGTATTATATAACACGAAAACATTATGGTCAAAGTTAGAATAAAAAGACTTTTAAAAAAATTCAAAATGGACTTATATTGTGGGACGGTGGGAGTATTACTTTCCAAACTTTGCAACATAAGCATAAGAATCATAGGTTTGACATACCAAACTAGATACAAATACAAAAACAAAAACTACACGAACCATTCAGTAACTGACAAAGCAGCAAAGGAAGGAAGTCTGGTACTACTATTCTCTGATAACATTCCTCACATAGCATCTCTGTTGAACATATCAAACATCATCTGAATTCACCTTTTATTGGCACCATACCATCTAACTACATTTCCATATCATCCCCACCAAAGCCATTAAACCAAAGACCCACAATAGCAAAGGAAGGGAAGATGTATGGCTTCGTTAGAACCCAACCATTCCAAATAAGGGCTCTTCTAGGAACTCTACATTTCCTTTCTACAAAAGGCTTCAAGTTCCTAGAAACACTCACCTTGAGTGAGAATCTACATGCCCCCTTGATGGTACACTAAAAGGACCAAGTAGGGTTATTTTGCATCCCTCACTATTCCAATCATCCCATGTACCACCCTACAAGTTCATTCTACCCTTCACATTAAGGAAACCCACTTTATGAACCATTTTAATACTTAGAATCACTTGAAGAATACTAATCTGCAATTACCTCCACCAAGGCATAGAACAGATTAGCTTGATCTTATAAAACCAAGTATTCAATGGTCCAAGGTAAAGGGCCGTCTTATGTGATGAACTTATCAATACAGAGTTTACAAAAAGCTTATGAAAAGCTCTATAAGGTAATAAAACCAGAATTGCAGCATACACATGAAAATCAATTACTGTCCTAAACACTCCATAATACATCCAATTACTTCCTGAGAAACTATTATTCTCATATCTAAACACCCCTTTATTGCTCAAGAATTGTTTTTGTAGAATCATCAATGTGCAATACTTCTTTGCCCATCAGTACAGCCTTTGATACAATGTTCATCTTGATATTCCACCTTGACTGAGTAGCATACACAACCCTTGAAGGCTTTATTTTCAGGCTTAACAATCTAAGTCTCATGATTTCTTCAAAAACTTTATAAAGTTCTTCCACACCTCTTCATTCATCTTTAAACATCCTAAAATTTCTTTCTTGCCACATCAAGTATACACTAGCAACCAATCCAAGCTTGTAAACAATACTATCGATATTGTTACCATGGGATTGATTGGCAAACCAGCTTACAATCTCATTCCAGTTGTCAGTATCACATCTCATTCCCAACTTACCCAAAACTCTGTCCCAAAAGGATTTAGCATATTCACATTTGAAGAATAGATGTGTATGAGAGTCTAGATCATGGTGGCATAGTGAGCATACCATCATATCATATGAACCCCAATTCTTTAGTCTATCATGTGTCGTAAGTCTTTTTTGCACTGCTAACCAAATGACAAAGGCATGTTTAGGAATGTTCTGAGAGAACCAAATCACCTTATACCATGTAGCTTTCTTAGTTGCATTGATTAAGTCCCCACATGCTTGCTTTACAGAGAAATTACTCAATTGCCCATTCATCTTTTTCAACATCAAATTATCACTTCTAGACTCATCCAAAGTAGGATCTTGTAACTAAGTAATCATAGGGAACTTACATTCCATTCTAAAGGCCAATTCCAACTGTTATTCACCACCATATCATGGACATTTAAATCACCTGCAAGCCTTGCATCATATATATCTCTATATGATACAAAATTGCTTAATACTCCAATATTGCTCCAATTTTCAAACCATAAAGATGTTGTCCTTCCATTACCTATCTCAATTACCATATGTCTCCTTACATCCTGTCTTTGTTTCAGAATATTCTTCCACCCCCAACTATCTTATTTTTTCCTCATTAATAGCCCATATCCTTCTCCTCCTCAATTTATATGTATTTTACCCATTTAACCCAAAGAGAGTTTTTGTCAATTGCAATGTGCCACAGGTGCTTGATTATCATAGCCTTGTTCCAAGTACATAAGTCTTTCAATCCCAATCCCCCATACTGTTTAGGCTTACATAACTGACTCCATGCCACTTTTGCTTTGCCTTTAGAAGTATTTCCATGGTTCCACAAGAAATTATTAAGAAGCCTGTTAATGTCTTCAATCACAGTGATTGGTAGGAGATATACAGAAGCCCAATACACATGTATTGACTCTAAAACTGAAGCTACAAGTTGCAATCTCCCAACATAAGTCAGGCACTTGTTTTTCCAGTTATCAATCCTAGCTTTAATCTTATCAGTCAATATCTTGCAATCTTTAACACCAAACCTCTTAGTGATTAGAGTTACTCCTAAATACCTTACAAGAAGCCTTTCAACTCTAAATGGAACCACTTCTAGAATGCTTTTCTCATCCTCTTCATTCACACTCCCAAATATGACTGTACTCTTGTTAAAATTAGGAATCAAACCTGAGCCAAACTCCTCTATAGCATCTTTGTATACTTTGACTGATTCTTTATCACCATAACAAAACATCAATAAATCAACAGCAAAGAACACATGTGTGATTTTGAGTTTCTTGCATCCAAAATGGTAGTTGAAGTTTTGACTTTCTTCCACTTTTTGTTTCACAATTAGATTCAAAACTTCCATTACAAGGGTAAATAGGTATGGAGAAACATGATCACCCTGTCTCAAGCCCCTCCCACCCTTGAAATATCCAGCACTTTCACCATTAATGCACACAAAGAATGTAGTAGAAGTAACACACTTCATTATCCAGTCCACCATTCTATCATGAAAATGAAAACCCCTCAGAATGCCTTCCAAAAACTCCCAATTCACTGTGTCATATGCCTTTTGAATATCAATTTTCAAGGCAACTCTCTTGGGACCATTCTTATTGTCATAACCTTTGAAAAGTTCTTGAGCCAAAAGGATATTATCTTGTATGTGTCTATTAGGTATAAAGGCACTCTGGTTCATGCTAACCAGATTATCGAGAGATCCTTTCATTCTATCTGTTATTATCTTACTTATACATTTGTACAGTACATTGCAACAATCAATGGGTTTGTACTCAGATACTTTTGAGGGAGAATTGTTCTTAGGAACAAGAGTGATCATTGTAGAATTAATTTCCTTCAATAGCTTGCCAGTCTCAAAAACTCTCTAACTGCACAACATACATCTTTTCCAATTATACCCCATGCTTTTTTATAAAATTTATAGGAAAAACCATCAGGTCCAGCAGCTTGGTTATCGTCAATTTGGAATATAGCCTTCTTTATTTCCTCATCACTAACATTCCTCACCATTTCATTAGCTTCTATATCAGTCAGTTTGTTCACCAAGAGGTCTTTAATGTCATCAATCCTATCCACAGGATTAGCCACTCCCAAGAATTTTTGAAAATGATTAACAAATTGTTCAGCAACTGCACTCCCTTCATATCTATTTCCCTCTTCATCATTAATAGCTCCAATTCTGTTCTTGTGTTGTCTGCATTTGACAGTTCTGTGGAAAAAAGCATTGTTTCTGTCACCAAAGCTTAACCATTTTACCTTAGCTTTCTGATATAACAGTTGTTCCTCATCCTTTAAAGCATCTACATACTCTTTCAGTCTGATATAACAGTTGTTCCTCATCCTTTAGAGCATCTACATACTCTTTCAGAGCATCACATTCTTCCTTTATGAGCTTTACATCATTAGGGTCTCTATCAATTTTGATTTGAACCTCTTTAAGTTTCTCCCTAAACAGCAGTACATTCTCAAAAACATCCCCATTCTTCCATGCCAGCTTTTTTAAATGCCCCTTTAGAACCTTAAGCTTCTTGACTGTCTTAAACATATGGCATCCATTACACTGATCTATCCAATACTTTTCCACCAAAGGTAAGAAATCTTCTTTATCAGCAACAAAATTAGCAGATTTAAAAGGTCTTTTCTTTTTCTGAATAACTTTTGGGATGACAAGTAAAATTGGGCAGTGATCAGATATTAAGTAGGGTAAGAAAACAACATATAGTTGTGGGAACTTACAAATGACCTCTTCATTACCCATAGCCTTGTCTAACTTTTTTAATATTCCTGCATAATCACCTTTTCTTACTTTATGAAATTTTTTTGTCCATGTATAAAACAGGCTATTGCTGGAAATGTCTTCAAGTTCAACTTGGTTAACACAATCTTTGAACTCCACCATATCATTTGTCATATGTGATCCTCCAGCTGAGTGTTCATTAGGATTAAGAGTGACATTAAGATCACCAAGCAATACCCAGCAAGCAGTCCCAACAATTCTCTTGTAGATACTCAAATCCTTCCATAGTATTCTCATTTCAATTCCACTATTAGCAGCATACACAAAAGTGCACTACACTGTTACATTGCCATCCACTAAATCTATTTTACATAACATAGACTGTTTGGCACGGAGAGGGATCCTCTCAAGTTGTATGACACAACTTGACTCAAGTTGGCTAATTATGAGATCCAATGGCTCAAATCATAAGAAGTTCTTTTGATATGAGCCATTTGATGAAATCCAATGGCTCATAATTCCTTAACTTGAGTCAAGTTATATTTACAACTTGAGAGGAACTCTCTCCGTTTGGCACTATGCACAATAGACACATTCACTTCATCACTGTGCCAACCAATCATTATTCTACACTCCTTGTCACATTGGTTCATGTTTGATATCCAATTACAGGTTCCAAAAATACTATCCCCAGTTTTCTGAAGCTTTCTATTCTTAACATGGGTTTCCAAAACTGCACATACTAACAATTTTTCATCCCAATAAATTTCTGTATTTCAGATTGTTTATCAGTGGTACTCAAACCTCTGATATTCCAAGCCCCTATTTTGCAATCCATAACCATATATTCAAATCCTTTCTTGCCCCTCCAATACTCCATTATCCATACCATTCAATTCATTGTCTTTCATACTCTTTGCTATACCATTAGTCTCCTCATATACATCAGCCTCTTCCGCGGGTTTTGCTACTTGTTTTCCTTTGTTTTCCAATACTTCCATACTCTTTTTGTAATATGCATACATGTGAATATCCCATTCTTCATGTGTCTTCATGTAAAATATCGGTCTTAGCGGCCGAAATATCGGTGATATATCGCTTATCGGTGGTCGACCGATACGATATTTCACTTATCAGTCAAATTTATCGGTTTAGTCAAAATCGGTCAAAAAACGGTCAAAATCAGTCAAACTCCGATTTTTTATTTTATTTTTTATTTTTTAAATTTGATAAATAATTATGGACTTGTGGCTTTTATTTTTCAAGGATGTTAAACTTTTTAGTTTTTGTGGTTATTGACATATTTTGTTATGATATTGCTAATATTAATTTTTTTTAAATAAATTCTTTGATAATTTATGGTCTCCGATATATCATTGATATATTACCACGAAGACCGATATGGCGCTTGGCAGGGGTCGACCGCCGAGCGATATTTACAACCATGGTTGGAACTTTCCTTTGGCTTAGAAAAACATTAACAATTTCTTTATTTCTTAATTCTTGCAGCTCATTCTGGTTATTAATGTCATACATTTCCAAAATTGAGTATTTGTAAGATGTTCTTTTCAAGGCTTCTAATATTTCACCATGTACAGACCATGCTTTCCTGTTAGGACTACTACTTTCCTTTGACTTTGCTTCTTGTGTTTTCTTTTCAGGACTTTTGTTTCTATTGCTTTGGTCTTCTTTGTTCACAACATTCTTTGGCTGAAACTCATATTTTGCAACAGGTTTATCTCTATTGATTCCATGTTTACTTCCACCAAACTTAGTAGGTTGAGGGTTGTGTTTGAAATTTGGCTTTTTCACTCTATTATCCATTCCACCCTTCCTTCTAGTATTGACATCAGTAAACCCTTCACAATTAACGTCTTCGGCCTTATTTGCTTCACTCACTCCAATAGTTACTTCCTCTTTTTTATTAGTTGTATCCACATTCTTATTCTTACCACAGTCTTGTGATGCATGACCAAATACACAACATGTATTGCATACAGATGGTTTCCAGTCATAAAGCACCTTAATATTCTTTCTAAGGATCTCTTCTTTAAGCTGATTTCAGTACACTACCTCCACTGATTCTGGCAATTCCTTTTTTGCAGATACTTCTACCAACACACTTGCATATCCCACTATCCCAATTCCAGTTTTACACATATTGGCAGTGACACTATCCATAACCATAGGCTTCCCAATCCTACTAGCAAGTGCACTAATCCCCTTAGTTGTCCAGGCTTCCAAAGGCACATTGCACAGTTTGACCCATAAAGGTAGGCTCTCAGGTTCAGTTTTACTACATCCTTATCACCAATATTCTTCTTATTATTCAGATCACAAACAGTATCAATATACCTATTTGGTACACGTGTCCTTCTTTTTTAAATTTCTACTCTTAATTGACATGATTTTCACACACTAAAATGCTCTATACTTCTCAAAATAGTAAAAAAAAAAAAAAAAAATCACAAACAGAAAAGAAAAAAATTTCTACTCTTAATTGAATGATTTTCACACACTAAAATGATTATTGTGCAAAACTGTTAAGAAATTCTAAAATTAGGATTTGGAACCAAAATCTTCAACTTTGGGGTTTACTCAATTCTTAATGAGAATCAAATTAGATCACATCATTGTGTGCGAAATGATAAGACGAATTGATTGGTGCTTACAGAATTAAAATTCATTAGGATTTGGAGAAGAAATTGAGAGATTATTGTGATTTTAGGAGGTGCTAAATATTTTGGTTATGAGAAATTACAGAATTCATTCCTGTGTCCCTCGCTGAAACAATTTTGCATAAGTTATCCTTAAATGTGGTGTTTGTTTTCAGTTTTGGTCCCTAACTGCTCATCTTTTGCTACCAACAGCGAATTCAACAAGTGCATTGAAGAAGAACTATTTATATTGGCAAGTGATGATTTCTGTATTTTTACTAAACCACAAGAAAGATTTCTGTAATTTACTCTTTCTCTACTCTTTCAGTTATCTGAAAAATTAATGCATAAAACGACAAATACGACATCTTGCAAAACAAAGAAGGGGCGGTTTGTGAGATGCATCTAAAAGTCTCTTCAGTTTAATTAAAGGATTGGTAATTAAGTAGTTTTGTAGTTCCTGGTAGCTGAATATGTGTATCTGAATACTAAAAAACTGAATATTGTGGCTTCAAATCACATTAATCTGATCATCCAGTTACAAATGCAAATACAAACACTCCGTGACCTTTTTTTGATTTGTGTTGTGTAGCTAAAATGTGGGGCCCAGGTGCTGAACAAGGAGGAATACTATAAACGTCAAGCTGTAGACTGGATCTAAAGAGCCATATTATCGAATGTCTCAACCACAAAGCCTACTCACCATCCCAAGATCAGCAGTCCAATCAGCTCTTACAATCGCAGGTACCCATTTGCTTCCTTCATTGAATGGATTATTAATAAAACAACAAAATATTAGCTCTTTTAGTTTTCTCCTAAATTACCCGTGATCATATTATTTGGATAAGATTTACAGGCGGCACTTACTTTTCAGTGCTTTGAATAGAAATCTACTATGCTTTTTTGAATGTAGAAAATAGATAGTTGAGATCAATTTTCATGCACCTTGTGAACCAATTGGGTCAAAAGTTGCCCATTTATCACGTTTGTTTGGTAGCTTGACTGTTTTTTGTTCAAATTACAGGATTTACAACTTTCCTCTTGATGTAGACGGGTCAGATTTCATTCAACAACCGATTAAATGATTCCGGAGTTTAAATTCATTGACCTTTCCGTGATTTAATGCATTTGATATACACAAATGGTCTAGCTTTCTGGAAACGTGATCCATCATGTAACATTATACTAGGCACCAAGAAATGTTAGGCAGGTTCTTTAAAGACTGTCCTTTACTCTCAGGTATCATTTCAATGCCTGTAAATTTGGTTGTCATGGTTGACCGATTTATTGTTCTTAGAGTGTTTTCATTACTATGTTAAAAAGTTGACTAATAATTACTTTTAGCCTCAGAGATGAAGTTGATTGACTTTTGTGCCCAAAAAGTCCCTTACAATATGATGTGCCCTTTTGGTTAGTTCGTATCTGGGTTATTCTGAATGAGGTATTACCAAAAGAACCTGACCAGTTGAGGCCGGTGTCAATTTTGCGGTTAAGGCTGATCTAGCCAGGTTGAGACTGGTAGTGAGCAGGGGCCTGCTACTAGTATCGACGAAGGTCTTCAATAAATCTATGGCTAGTTCTTTGTCGTAATACAAATGTGTGTTACCCATAGTTCTAGTTTGCGTTTTTGTTCACTTAGTTTAATCTGAGTAGAGTAACCTAAGTGAACAAAAATGTCATGTACAGTAACGAAAAGGATTGTTTTGATTCAAAATGATAGTATTTTGCACGTGGAGAGTAACTTGGGTAGAGTAAGCTTTTCTAAAATATATGAGAAGAATGGGATTTTCATATCTATATATCATGGACTTTAAAGTTTAGACAATACCTTAGCCAACCCTAGAAGTTTATAAAAATTTTCTAATCATATTTATTAATTGCTGGACTATAATAGGGTGAATGTGCTGCTATACTCTTGGTGTAGATAGATGTCTGTGTTGGTTTGTGGGAGTTATAAACACACGTAAACGACTAGAAGTGTGTGAGCCGATGGGGGTACACGCGATAAACACGAGTATACGTGTTGAACGTTTATAATACTTGAATATTCATAGCCGTTATGCATGCAAGCTTGACCCGATCACAGTTAAGATCCATGGGTCATTAGTTGGTAATGATATTGATTAGCTAATCATTAAAGGCTAATCATTAGCTAATCATTAAAGGCTAATCATTAGATGGTAATAATATTGTCTAACTAATCATTAAAGGCTAATCATTTGTTGGTAATGATATTGTCTAACGATTCATTAAAGGCTAATCATTAGTTGGTAATGATATTGTCTAACTAATCATTAAAAGCTAATCATTGAATGGAATGATAGGCTATATATATGATGTATCATTTGATGTATGAAAGGTATAACAATAAATCTTCCTAACTCACAAAAACCAATAGTTTCCTGCTCCTTTTACTCTTGGACGTTTGCCTCTAAAAACAATTAAGAGTTTTAAAGGTTTGTTGAATTCTAAACTTGTATTCAAGACAAGTGTTTAGTTGAATTGGTTAGCTCTTGTTTCTTGTCTCCTTGTTGACACAAAAACAACAGCTATAAGGAAGTGAAACTGCTACTGCTCGTGGTTATATATCTCGGATAGGAAGCTGAATATATCGGACAAGATGTGTCTGATATCGGGTAATACGTACAAGCTGTTTTAGCAGCTTATTGGTAATCTCGGACAGAAGCTGACTTGGTTTCTTGGAAGTCTTTTGATCGTGGGTTTACATTCAAGTGACAAGGGTTGTTGGTTTTATATACTACGTTCTCGACTAGCGTTTTAATCGAACGTATATGTTAATCGGGTTTGTGTGTGATACTCTTCGAGGCATCTATTTTAGGTGCTTAGTTTCGTTTTGGTTTCTTGTTCTGTTACTAGAGATCAATTGCCAAGCAAGGTTAGCTTTTATATATCCTTTAATTAATTAATATTGTATTAATTATTTGTTTATTAATTACGTGCTTAACATAATTGCAATTACTAGATCCTATATCCGCTGCAGACTCGTTGAGGTTACCGGTTAACTTGTTCTAAAATCCCAACAGGGCATCACGAGCCAACCTGCTTTTGATTATGGGTTACACGCTTCGATATTAATAAACATGTTTTAAAAGGGCGATGAAATCTAGTTTAGTTATTATGTTTTATTTTAATTTTGACAATTACATGCAATACTTGTCAATTTTTAATAAATAATAACTAGTCACACACAAATTAAAATTATATTGATAATTAGAATTAATTTGTTAATTTGAATTTAAATTTACATGTGAATTATAATTACCTTGTTAATTAAAATTAAATTGTTAATTTAGAATTACATGTAAAATTTAAATTACTTGCTAATTAGAATTAAAAGTTAATTTGTATTTATTAATTGTTAATTAGAATTATTGTGATAATTAGAATTACATATTGATTTAAATACATATATTGCGTAATTACTTGTTAATTGGGATTGCCATGCTTTATGTGTTTCCGGCCACAAGACCCACTCAATTGCTTTTCTAAGTGATGTATGAGGAGATCTAGGTACTGCATCCTAGTGACGGTCTTATGGTTCTCCGTTTAGGAACGACTCGAAAGAGGACTCGGAACAATATGTGGTTATTTATATTAATGTTTATGCTTGTATGTTTGTGATTCCTATATGTGCATTATTACTTGTTATGACTCCTAATTGTATGCAATATGGAATAATACATATCGTAACCATAATATTAATATTGGTCTTTATTTACACGCCTAAATATCATGCTCATTGTGATCTGTTATTTGATTCGTGGAAAATTGTTTTTGCAAAATAAAGTGACCTAATATATGAAACACGTTTTCAAGAATTTAAAAACTAGACGCTATGGACGCTTGGGATGTACGGCTCACCCACTAGAACAAACTAGAAAGGGGTTTAAAGAAGTGAGCACAGCCTCACCGAAAGGATGTCTAAGGTTATGCTTCAACACTCCCGGTCCTCTCGCCTCCATGTGCTCGATTGAGCTACCGTGAACCATGATGATCACTACAGTGTCATTACTAAAAGTTTTAAAATTAGTGTTACAAAGTTGTTTTGCATGCTTCTTTGTACACGACTTTTATCACATTTATATGTGCATACCTATTTTTAATTTTAAGTCTATGCCATCCAACTATGAACATGTGCACTTGGATTGACTTCTCTGGTCAGACCTAAGGGCCTTTCCAACCCATGGTAATTATTTCTCACTGGTCGGTCTGGTTATTTTTACACGTTCATACTTGGTCGACTTATTTCGAGTTAAGCTGGTCAGACCTCGGACCCGAGGCATGAGATGAGAACTAAACATGCTTTTGACATTATTACTTGATACTAATGCCTTAAACAGTCTCATAAATCTAAGAGTTGCACTATGCAATTAACGCTCGTCGCTTACCTCTTGTCCTATTTTTTTACACACTGGTCAGACCTTATCGGATAATTCGCACCAATAGCAATATTTGCTGGCACCCATCCTTCCACATCGCTTGCATAAACAATCCGGATTCTGACAATAAAGCTGATCCTCTTCCATACGGCTTTTGCAGTGGAAACAACGACGATAATCGAACGTCGCCATGAGAATTAAACATGGAGAGGGTTAAAGAGATAGAATCAAATGGACAAGAGGAATGAGAAGAATATTTTTGGATTTTTCGAAGACGAGTGCACATGCACATTCAAAAACAACACTTTCAATTAAAACAAGACCGAGGCAAAACACGTTGAACTTAAACCAATAATCACAAAGTAATTCACGCAAGTGACACAAAGGCAAGTTTTGAATCTTTGGTTTGGGAACTTATAATGATAACACCTCGCTTGAGAATGTTATATTGATTGTGTGTTCTATTTTATTTAAAACAACAAACAAAAATCTTTTGTATTTTAACTTTACACATATACAAAGAAAAGAAAATATTTTTGTATTTTGTATTTTATAAAACAATAACTTCACGAGGAAGGTTCTTCAAGTCACTAATCGCAAAAACTTCACGATATTTTCGCAACACACCTCCCCGGAAGCGGCGCCAAAATTTGATTCGTGTGTACGTGAGTGTGTGAAAAACACAATATCAAGATATATCAAATTAACGCAAGAATCAACAAATCAACCTTTTAGGAAAAGGGTCAACGTGCCAAATCTCACGTGTGTGATAAAAGTGATACCGGGAAAGTGATTTCCCGGGTCGTGTCCCAACGAGGTGTGAAATTGACGGTGTCGTTGAGTTTCGTGATCAGGACTTGAATTGGTTTAACAATTTTTGGATTTTGATTTCGTTATTCTACAAATTAAAGAACGGAAATGAAAATAAAGCAAGTAAAACAAAGAAAACTATAAATATACTACTACTTAGACTAAGGAACAATAAAACAAAATTAAATTACATCCTAGGGTGCTAAAATGCAAAAACGCGAAAACCCGAGCTAATCCCGAGCTTCAAAAGTGAAAAAGATGCAATTTACATGCTATGAGTGCAAAACTAATTTTCCTACATTCTAAATGACAAAAAATGATTTTAGAAAAAAACCGGGTAATTTTTTCGACTTTTACTTTATTTATTACGAATTAAAAACTAAATTAATCTAATTAATTAATTAAAAATACTAAAACATTTTAGAAAATTGTGAAACTTTTTGTAAAAATACTTGATGATCTAATGGACCTATGAAAAATAAAATGGGAGCCACAGCTTATACAAATAAGCTGTTAAAAATAAGCAAAGACTAATAATCTTAAACTAGAATACGACCTTAAGTAATAGATTTTGCAAGATTTAACCAAGACAAGACCCAAGGCGACCGCATACAGTACACACAATCATCCTCTTGAGGAGAGGTCTCGAGTTCGACCCCCTCCTCCCTTTTGGCAAAATAATTTTTTTTTTTTTGATTTTCTTTTTGAAACTTAAAAAGCTACTTGAAATAACAACTTTTTGTGAAAACTTTGCTTATGAAACTCACTGAATAAGCTGTTGGGACTGCTTATTCCAACTCAGTTGGGACAGATAATCCAAACACACTTTTATGCTGATTTTTGAGCTAAAAAGAACCATGGATAAGCTAAGCTGTTGGGACTGCTTATTCCAACTCAGTTGGGACAGATAATCCAAACACACTTTTATGCTGATTTTTGAGCTAAAAAGAACCATGGATAAGCAGTTGAAGAAAAGAACTAAACTGAGACATGAATTCAACTATCTAAAATAAGCTAGAACAATCAAAAAGCAAACAGAATTTAAGGGGAATAAGCAGTTGGGAGCTAGTTATCTATGGGAAATCCTAAGCTAGAGCCTGGTAAAAATAAGCACTGCAAAACTCCTATAAGCTACTGATAAGCACAAATTGAGCATGAACAAGCCTCTTATGAGCTAAGCAAGAGGTGAATAGGCAGTAGAGATTAAAAATAAGCTAAGCCTACATGAAATAAGCTATACTTAACAGGGATAAGCAGTTGGCTCAACGTAAGCTATACTAGGGGAGTTTTCAATCTACTAAATAGTGAAATAAGCATTAAAAGGGAAACTATAAGGAAGCACTGAATAAGCAATTCTAATCTAATCTAATGCACTAACTAAGCATTGACAAACTTAATTAAGCTATGCTAAATTTACAATAAGCTAAAAAGGTAACAGTGACCTGTGATGCAGCAGTGCAGACTCAAGACATCCTTGGGGATGCCTGTTTGAAGCTTAATTCTAAGCTGAAAAACGGACTTCCAGTGGTCCCACAAGCTGCACAATAAAAGTTAGCACAACCAACAACCCAAAAGAACTAATTGGAAGTCAACTTTGACACTGAAACAGCTTAAAAATAAGCTGCTATCAGGTCACTTGGGCTGTTCTGAGATTAGTTAAAAGGGATAAAGGACATATTTCAAATGCAAAATAAACTAAGCAAGAGTAATGCTAACTGCATACAAGGTAAAAGCACATGAAGTTGGGTGTACAAAGACTTAATGAAAAACATTTTTGAAACTTTTGTGTGGAAATAAGCTGTGAAATAAGTCGAGAACAAGAGTGATCATCGTTTGCATCGTGTGGCGAGTAAACTGTTCTTCAAAGCAAAATCTTACAAGAGCTTATCAAACAAACTTTAAACTTGTAAAATGGACTAATAAACTCAAGAGAAGTTTGACTTCAAAAGTCAAACGGTTAAAAACCAACTTTTTGACTACTTAATGCCCCGACCCAAACACTCCTTAACTGTGTTAAAAGCACTTAAACCGATTCCTTTTCAAAACAAATTCCACTAAACACTAAATTAAACCGATGTAGTACCAATAAATGACTAAATAACTTAGAAAGTAAGAATAATCACTTAAGTGCTTATTGATTAATAAGTCGAAAATTGTAAACAAGAATTTAAACCTAAAGATTTTTCATTAACTGGAAAACATTACAAGTAAAAGCGTAAAACTAATTTTAAAACTATAACAAGGGGTTTAAAGGAAAGAAACTAAATTTTAAATCTAAAACTAAAAAAACTGCCTTATACATGGCTACATGAATTCTATTTATACTATAACTAAAAAAAAATCTTCTACTCTCCTCTTTCTCCGAGATAAACGAGCCAAAACACCATCTGCTACTTGCTTCTTGGATTCCTCCTCCTTTAATCTGAGCCATCCTTGGTGTATTGGGATTTTCATGGCAGCATGGGGTGACCTGGGGAAAAGGTTTGAGGCAGTGAGGCGTGGGAAGCAGGATGGGGAGGAAGGATTTTTTTATGTTTGCTTTTCTCTGTTTGTGTGATTGGGCGGGAAAAAGGGGAAAAAGAAGGCAGGGGAGGTTTAACAATTGACCGGGTAGACTAGGTTTGACCGGGTAGGATGGGTATTGGGCTTGGATAGGCTTTGGGCTTGGGTTGGTTTAGGATGAGTAGTGTGATCCGTTTAGCATTAAGGGACCAAAAGTGTAATTCTGAAAATCCATGGACCATTCAAGTAATTTCTGAAAAGTGATCCAAGGGCTGGACTTGTAAATCTCAAATAATGTAGGGACTGAATTTGCCAAATTTGAAACTTGAGGGACTAAACATGACAATTCTTGAATCTTCAGGGACTAAAGTTGCCATTTCCTGATTTAGGCTCGTTTTCGTCCGTTTTCGCTCTGTTTTCAATCCTTTTGTACCTGCAAGACATAAAACACACTCCGAGGATATTTTTAACATATTTTGATCGTATTTGGGTGTTTTTGTTCATTTTTGTGGTCTTAGGCGGGTAAACATGATGAGTGAATAAGCACTCATCAAATCCCCCCACACTAAACCATTGCTAGTCCCTAGCAATCCTTTGAGAAAACTTAATGGATTTGAATCTCTTTACCAAAAGCCATTACTTCTGGAGTAGCCAAATGTTTCAGTTCAAGTAAGAACTATGGTACATCGATAACCATATGATTTTGAGCAAATCACCGACTTTCAACGGATTTGATTTGTCTTTACCGAAGCCGCTTGCTTCGGACTAGCCAACTCTTAGATAAAATATCTTTGGTGAGTCGATTACCAATTATGGTTTTCCAACCGCCTTTACCACAAGCCATAAACTTGCGGGCTAGCCAACTCTTCACTAATTAAAGATATGGTGAGTGAACACCATACAATTTTGGGAAAATTGCAAGTCGTCAACGGATTTGAGATATCTTTACCAAGAGCCGTTTGCTCTCGGATTAGCCAATCCTTTTGTTTATTAGACATGGCGGATCGATAACCATAAAAAAAATTTTGGCCAAAATGGGGAATTGGGTGGTATAATTACATGATAAAATTCGTGAGAATTCCCCCAACACTAGAAAGGAATATTGCCCTCAATATTTAAAGTACCAATGTTATGCCGAAACCGAAACGAAAAGGGAAATACTACGGCCATTATTTGTAATTTTTTTTTTTTTTTTTTTTTAACAATGGGCAACTCCCCACACTAGGTGGTAGAAAATAGAAAGAAGTCGAAATACGGTGAAAACCCATATAGAGTGCTACTGCTTTTGATTCCCAAGTCGCTAGCTTGACTCGACCCGTATTCATTTGTTCTTGGGGAAGCAACGTGGAAAACCAATCTCGATCGGACTTTCGTTCACAGTGTTTGAATAAACGTAGAATGTGCTGAAAGTTCCACTCCGATGAGATATAACCGGCTCAAAAGAAGAAGAAATGCCGGGGTCAAAGATGGTATCTTCACTCTCGTAAGAGTTAAGACATGGAGAAGAAATGGGATGAGAAGGCAAAGTGACAATGAGTTGACAAGGGGTGGGATGGGTGGGCAAAAGATTAGATTGAGGAACGAAATGTTCAGAAATCTTATCCACCACTAAAGCAATGAAAACATCCATGTCGGGCTTAGAAGAGGTTCCATCATCAGGTGGTTTAGCAGGCGGACGAGTGGATGATGGACCTAAGCCATAATCGTCACTTTGAAAACCCGAAGGTATCGAGTCATCCGAAGAAAGAAAGTCGACGTGCACATCATCATCTCCCGGTGGAGGATGATCAATGAGAGCGAGTTCATCGGCGAACTCCTCGAGAAGGTCTAACGTCGAAGTGGGATTGCCACTATTCTTATCTTCGGGTAAAGATGGAGATGTAACGAGGTTCTCCATGTAAGAGTCACTATCCTCATTCTGAATATCAAAGATGGGATTATCTGAAATTAGAGTGAATTCAGAATCGAAGTCAAATAGAGGATTAGTGAATGCCGTAGTGAAAGGTTCCTCGGACACAACAAGAATATCTTCATCATCTGTTTCAAAATCAGTGTCCATATCAAGATCGTCGGGGTCGACATCTCTCACTTCTTCTAAGCTGACGAGCTCAGAAAGAATTTCCTCAACATACTCGATGTCTCCACACGATAAAGTATCATCAAATGATGTATAGTCATTTTCAGACTCGGGGATTACCTCAACAGGTTCTTTCGGGTTGGGAGAAGAATCATCATCGAGAGGCTCATCACACATATCACCAGAGATGACCTCGGATTCACTTGGGGTTGGGACAAGGTTCTCAACACAAGACGGTTCCGTTTCCGGAATAGTGCTAAGATGCTCGTCCCCCATTAATAGGGTATCCGAAGGTTCTATGGTAGATAGGCAATATGAGGGCGGAGAGCGGACATGTGCGGTACTTTGTTGGCTAGAAATATGCACCTTGTCCCTTGTCATCTCCCAATCTTCCTCATCCTCGTCATCGAGACGACAAGCTTCGTTAAATAGGAGACGCTGTTGAGCGGCTTCGTCAAGAAGCTTTTGAGCTGCTCGCTCATTGGCTAGATATCTTTCATTCATGAGTCGCTTGTTCCTCCGAAAGTTCTTCAAGCATTATACGAGGAAATTGATCAATAACAGAAGTTGTGGGATTGGAAATTGTCAAAACAAGGAGTGTTATAACAAGGATCAGGTCCATAGTAATGCTGATTCCATGATTGACATTGGTAATCATAATGAGGACCCCCACAATTTGCACAACAAGAGGAGAGAAGTTTTGGAACGATGTATCATTGAAATCTTGATAGTACGGTTGTGGCTCGAATGAATTTTGTGGAGAGTAGTTGAAATCATTTTGAGGATAATTGAAAGAGTTCGGGTTAGAATCATAAGTGAATGAATTCTCGGCACAAATCGAACAACATCCATCAATGAGATAGTTTCCACACCACTCGCACATACATTTGTAACAACGAAAACCTTTCAGTAACACGTCTCCACAACCGTAGCAATACTCTTGATCGAACGAAGATATCTCGGGTATGGGAGTAGGAATCGAGGGATCAACAATATCACATAAGGAAGGTAAAGCGGTATTTCCCGAAGTTGAATCTTGACGAAGTTCAATTAAGAAGTTTTTAAGCATGTTCATGATTTCGTCCGAAAAAGGTTTTGAAGATTCTGGAGGTGGGACAAGTGGTGTGCTCTTAGAGCTAGCAATTTCCACCACTTCCGTTTTGGTCTCCGGTTCTTGATCTGTTCTCTTAACCTTAACCGTAAATTGCGAAAGATTTTGATCAATTCTGGACGGTTTGGGCTCAGAGACAATAGAAGAAACATCGGGTTGTGGTGGATGGTCGGAAAACTTGGAGAATCATCGAGAGTTTTTATCGGATAATTCGCACCAATAGCAATATTTGTCGGCACCCATCCTTCCACATCGCTTGCATAAACAATCCGGATTCGACAATAAAGTCGATCCTCTTCCATACGGCTTTTGCGGGGAAACAACGATTTATAATCGAACGTCGCCATGAGAATTAAACATGGAGAGGGTTAAAGAGATAGAATCAAATGGACAAGAGGAATGAGAAGAATATTTTTGGATTTTTCGAAGACGAGTGCACATGCACATTCAAAAACAACACTTTCAATTAAAACAAGACCGAGGCAAAACACAGTGAACTTAAACCAATAATCACAGGCGAATTCACGCAAGTGACACAAAGGCAAGTTTTGAATCTTTGGTTTGGGAACTTATAATGATAACACCTCAGTTGAGAATGTTATATTGATTGTGTGTTCTATTTTATTTAAAACAACAAACAAAAATCTTTTTGTATTTTTAACTTTTACATATATACAAAGAAAAGAAAAATATTTTTGTATTTTTGTATTTTTATAAAAACAATAACTTCACGAGGAAGGTTCTTCAAGTCACTAATCGCAAAAACTTCACGATATTTTCGCAACACACCTCCCCGGAAGCGGCGCCAAAATTTGATTCGTGTGTACGTGAGTGTGTGAAAAACACAATATCAAGATATATCAAATTAACGCAAGAATCAACAAATCAACCTTTAGGAAAAGGGTCAACGTGCAAATCTCACGTGTGTGATAAAGTGATACCGGAAAGTGATTTCCGGTCGTGTCCCAACGAGGTGTGAAATTGACGGTGTCGTTGAGTTTCGTGATCGTGACTTGAATTGGTTTAACAATTTTGGATTTTGATTTCGTTATTCTACAAATTAAAGAACGGAAATGAAAATAAAGCAAGTAAAACAAAGAAAACTATAAATATACTACTACTTAGACTAAGGAACAATAAAACAAAATTAAATTACATCCTAGGGTGCTAAATGCAAAACGCGAAACCCGAGCTAATCCCGAGCTTCAAAAGTGAAAAGATGCAATTTACATGCTATGAGTGCAAAACTAATTTTCCTACATTCTAAATGACAAAAATGATTTTAGAAAAACCGGTAATTTTTTCGACTTTTACTTTATTTATTACTTAATTAAAACTAAATTAATCTAATTAATTAATTAAAATACTAAAACATTTTAGAAAATTGTGAAACTTTTTGTAAAAATACTTGATGATCTAATGGACCTATGAAAAATAAAATGGGAGCCACAGCTTATACAAATAAGCTGTTAAAAATAAGCAAAGACTAATAATCTTAAACTAGAATACAGCCTTAAGTAATAGATTTTGCAAGATTTAACCAAGACAAGACCCAAGGGCGACTGGCATACAGGTACACACAATCATCCTCTTGAGGGAGAGGTCTCAGGTTCGACCCCTGCCTCTCCCTTTTGGCAAAATAATTTTTTTTTTTTTGATTTTCTTTTGAAACTTAAAAGCTACTTGAAATAACAACTTTTGTGAAAACTTTGCTTATGAAACTCAATCGAATAAGTCGTTGGGATCGCTTATTCCAACTCGGTTGGGACGAGATAATCCAAACACACTTTTATGCCGATTTTGAGCTAAAAAGAACCATGGATAAGCTAAGTCGTTGGGATCGCTTATTCCAACTCGCTTGGGATGATAATCCAAACACACTTTTATGCCGATTTTTGAGCTAAAAGAACCATGGATAAGCAAATGAAGAAAAGAACTAAACCGAGACATGAATTCAACTATCTAAAATAAGCTAGAACAATCAAAAAGCAAAGCAATTTAAGGGAATAAGCGGCTGGGAGCTAGTTATCTATGGAAATCCTAAGCTAGAGCCCGGTAAAATAAGCACCGCAAAACTCCTATAAGCTACCG
Source organism: Chrysanthemum lavandulifolium (assembly GCA_022545495.1). Classification (NCBI taxonomy): domain Eukaryota; kingdom Viridiplantae; phylum Streptophyta; class Magnoliopsida; order Asterales; family Asteraceae; genus Chrysanthemum; species Chrysanthemum lavandulifolium. The sequence continues at coordinate 268,792,601 of CM040240.1, forward strand.
ATAAGCACAAATTGAGCATGAACAAGCCTCTTATGAGCTAAGCAAGAGGTGAATAGGCGTGAGATTAAAATAAGCTAAGCCTACATGAAATAAGCTATACTTAATGGGATAAGCAGCTGGCTCAACGTAAGCTATACTAGGGAGTTTTCAATCTACTAAATAGTGAAATAAGCATTAAAAGGAAACTATAAGGAAGCATCGAATAAGCAATTCTAATCTAATCTAATGCACTAACTAAGCATTGACAAACTTAATTAAGCTATGCTAAATTTACAATAAGCTAAAAGGTAACATGACCGTGATGCAAGAAGCAGACTCAAGACATCCTTGGGGATGCCTGTTTGAAGCTTAATTCTAAGCTGAAAAACGGACTTCCAGTGGTCCCACAAGCTGCACAATAAAAGTTAGCACAACCAACAACCCAAAAGAACTAATTGGAAGTCAACTTTGACACTGAAACAGCTTAAAAATAAGCTGCTATCAGGTCACTTGGGCTGTTCTGAGATTAGTTAAAAGGGATAAAGGACAGATTTCAAGTGCAAAATAAACTAAGCAAGAGTAATCCTAACTGCATACAAGGTAAAAGCACATGAAGTTGGGTGTACAAAGACTTAATGAAAAACATTTTTTTGAAACTTTTGTGTGGACATAAGCTATGAAATAAGCTGAGAACAGTAGTGATCACTGCTGTACTGTGTGGCGAAAGTAAACTGTTCTTCAAAGCAAAATCTTACAAGAGCTTATCAAACAAACTTTAAACTTGTAAAATGGACTAATAAACTCAAGAGAAGTTTGACTTCAAAAGTCAAACGGGTAAAAACCAACTTTTTGACTACTTAATGCCCCGACCCAAACACTCCTTAACTGTGTTAAAAGTACTTAAACTGATTCCTTTTTCAAAACAAATTCCACTAAACACTAAATTAAAACTGATGTAGTACCAATAAATGACTAAATAACTTAGAAAGTAAGAATAATCACTTAAGTGCTTATTGATTAATAAGCCGAAAATTGTAAACAAGAATTTAAACCTAAAGATTTTTCATTAACTGGGAAAACATTACAAGTAAAAGCAGAAAACTAATTTTAAAAACTATAACAAGGGGTTTAAAGGAAAGAAACTAAATTTTAAATCTAAAACTAAAAAAACTGCCTTATACATGGCTACATGAATTCTATTTATACTATAACTAAAAAAAATCTTCTACTCTCCTCTTTCTCCGAGATAAACGAGCCAAAACACCATCTGCTACTTGCTTCTTGGATTCCTCCTCCTTAATCTGAGCCATCCTTGGTGTATTGGGATTTTCATGGCAGCATGGGGTGACACTGGGAAAAGGTTCGAGGCAAGGAGGCGTGGGAGCAGGATGGGGAGGAAGGATTTTTATGTTTGCTTTTCTCTGTTGTGTGATTGGGGGAAAAGGGAAAAGAAGGCAGGGAGGTTTAACAATTGACCGGTAGACTAGGTTTGACCGGTAGGATGGGTATTGGGCTTGGATAGGCTTTGGGCTTGGGTTGGTTTAGGATGAGTAGTGTGATCCGCTTAGCATTAAGGGACCAAAAGTGTAATTCGAAAATCCAGGACCATTCAAGTAATTTCAAAAGTGATCCAAGGGCTGGACTTATAAATCTCAAATAATGTAGGACCGAATTTGCCAAATTTGAAACTTGAGGACTAAACATGACAATTCTTGAATCTTCAGGGACTAAAGTTGCCATTTCCTGATTTAGGCTCGTTTTCGTTCGTTTTCGCTCTGTTTTCAATCCTTTTGTACCTGCAAGACATAAAACACACTCCGAGGATATTTTTAACATATTTTGATCGTATTTGGGTGTTTTTGTTCATTTTTGTGGTCTTAGGCGGGTAAAAATGATGAGTGAATAAGCACTCATCACACCCATATCATTTCAAACTAGCTTTGAAATAATCCATTACTTTCCGAATATGAACAACCATTGCTTAAAGGAAAATTGCATTTTATTTTATAAGATAACATGTTGCCTTCTTGCTGTCGCTTCCTGAAGTGTTATCTATAGAATAATAATCCACAATTCTTTATTAAAGTCTATGGTTCTAAAACTACTTATGATATATATGACATTATCATATTGTTTGAACAATCAATCACGTGTTGTTTGTTTTCATAATTTGATGTTGTACCTTTCACAAGTGGGAGAAATCTCAAAGAGTGTGCAAGGAACAACAAAATTATTGGTATATCTTGACCGCAAGGTAAGAAAACTAATAAATCTACTAGGACTTAAACACGTTAGATGTTTAATGCCCTACTACATGTAAATAAGAATTCTACTAGGACTTAAACACATGAGATGTTTATTGCCCTACTACATTCTAATAATGATTCTACTAGGACTTGAACACGCTAGATGTTTGTTGCCCTACTACATTCAAATGTCATGATATTGTGTATAGATACTTCAACATTAGACTACATGTTTTAGTCAACAAAATTATGGTTATATGATAATGATCATAATTCTAAAGTATAAAATTAACTTGAAATTACTATAGAACTCAATAGTTTGCGTTCATGATTACTTTTGTTAGTATAATTATGCTTACATGTTAAGACATAATTATAAAGTCCTTGAATTAATCAATGACTTATAACATAAAGTACATATAGTGTCTTCTAGTTAACACATAAACATAAGGCCTTTGAATTATTCGAAGACTTATAATGTATTATTGAAATGTTTTGTTTTCTTGTTAACACATGAACATATAATCCTTGAACAGTTTTGTCTTCTTGTGAACACGTGAACATAAGTTTCTTACATTGTTCAATGAATATACATTATTGCATGCACTTGGTTCGTAAATACTTTATACACAATTTGGCTCGACCCAATTGACAAGTATTTGGTCCAAAGAGAATTAAGTTATCTATAGAATTCTGATATAGTTTCACAATTCTAATAACTCATAGGATACCACCTCATTATGGTATGTCTTAATGTGTTGGATCAAACCTTATTCATAAAGTTTGGTTCCTGATAGCTTTAATTGCTCTACCTCCATAACATATCAAGGTTAGAAATTGCGTGTGTCATGGATACACTCAATAGAGTTCAAACCTAGAAGGTATTCAAGACAACCCATAACTGAAAACCCTAATTCATTAGGGATTTGAGGTTTTACCACTCAAAAAAATTGAATCATAAATCCTTTTGGATTTTTGATTATTCTACACTTCCTAGCTTTAAGATTGTAGTTTTGGTGTTCTTCCTAGCTTGACGAAACACAAAACTATTGCTAGAGCTTTTGGTTAAAGAGTGATACTAAATTAGATTTTTTCTATAAACCCTAATTTGAGTAGTTGGAAGGAATTCCATTATGTCTTGATTTAAGTTCTGAATTTGTTAAAATCTTATGAAGCATTTTATTAACGAATCTAGAGATGAGAACTTAAAATGTATTTTGTGGTTTCCAATAAAGAACAATTTATTGTTGCTTAAATACTTAGTATTTAGAGAATTGTCTCTACTTACAAAAGTAAGTGGGAGTATATACATATCTCAAATTTTTGAAGACAAAATACTTAACCTTCTAAAATGCACTTATTAATGTCATACTAAGGTTAAACATGAAAATGTTAATCAAGTATAATGATTACTCTCATTCATAAATCCATAGGATGCCTCATCACTTGAAGTGATACTTTTAATATCAATGTTGAGGATATTAGTTAGAAGATTATTGTAAATCAGCTAACTACTAAAATATATTATCACATCTTGAATCTGATAAATGTTTTAGAACTATGAATGATAAGATGCAGTCTTTAAAAGGCAAATCGAGTTTTAAGCTTGATTGATTCGCCTAACAGTTAACCTATGAGGTTGGAATGAGTTTCTTTTGAAGAAAGACTCACAAGGACAAAAATTGTATACATATTAATGCTTGACATTTAATAAGAAGTTTTTAATCATACTTAAGCAATTGAATGTGATTAAATTTTCTTATATAATACATGCATTAATTATATAAAGATATTTAATTGTCATACATGTGATTTGTATGTTGAATATGACAATTAAATTTTATAACTCTTTCTTTATTATTACCTTTTGCGAGGACGGTGTGTAATCAAAAGAGTTATGAATCAACATAATCTTTATGTAATATACAATTTGAACAATCCAAGTTTTGGATTGGATCATGCATCTAAGAGCTGAGAGCTTGAATTTAATTACAATATGATTCTGATTGAATTAAGATAACTCTTGAGTACATCTGACATTCAGTGGGAGCATTGGGTTTTTCCTTAAAATTTACATGTTGAAGATATCATTCTATTTAAGCTATATATTGATCCTTAAGCTTGGAATGAAACTTCACTTTGAATTTAGGGATTAAAACAAACAACCTTGGAATAAATTTTTATCTGGAATAAACAAATGCAGAAATAAGTCTGACACAAATGCAATATATCATTTGAGCAAGTCTTAAAATGATATATTTCACTTGGAATAATTTACATGAATGGAAACCTTGTGTTTTTAAAACTAAGGATTCATCATGTATATATTATATTGTGTATAAGACTAGTTGTTGCTTTTGTATAAGAACAAAATGAGCTGACAACAACAATATCTAATTGAGAGAGTTTAGATTATTGTTTTTATAAACGTTTACGAATTATAAAGCATAATGTTGTATAAGTACAAATGATGCTAGAGGATTATTAATACTAGTTGTAGTAGGATTTCATCTTTTATGATAAATCTACTAACTAGTTATGCTCAACATAGAGCATTGTTGCATTACACATTAAAAATGAGAATACTTTACACTTTTAGAAACCAGAAGATGATCACAAGATTTTGTTGACTTTTACAACCTCCATGCAAGGTAAGACAACATCTCCATACTATAATTCTTGCAATAGTATGAGCATATGAGATAAGACACTCATCTTATATTTCAAATCACTCACTATAAGTGATATTTCAAATAAGTATTCAGAAAGTTTACTTAGATAACTATTTAGTTTTTCTTGTAAAAGAAAGGTTGATAATGTTGGAAACATTAGGCTTCAGCTTACTAAATGAGTTTCATGCATATCTGTTTTAGTATTTGGATAATTGGGATTGAAAGACAATTTTTACCTTATGATGAATAAAGATACTTGGTATTTGTTATTCATTCATATAATAATTGTTATCCTATATTTGCATGTTTAATCCTTGAATAATTTCATTATTTTAAATTTGTCCATTGTTGGTTAACAATATGGGAATATTGTTATGTAAGGCAAATGTGAGTGTTGGTTATATTCTAACAAGAATTTGGATTGTTCCCGCCAAACTCATATGTATTCACTAGAGATGCATATTGGATTCCCCAACTTTCAAACATTTTCTTTTGGATCCTTGTCATAAGTAAAATATTGAAAATGGTTTGTTATCTTCATCCTTAGACTTGAGATGCAAGCAAGTTCTATTATGTGTGGATATCGTTCTTTGTAAGTATACGCAAAACGCTATCTGAACAAGGTAGTTATAAAAGCTATATTTCGGAGTGATGTGAAGCAGCATCCACAACACTTGTAGTCAATAAAGGATTTGTTACTCCACTTGATATGTGCAGAAAGATACCATGGCGCCTCCGTAATTAATAAAATAATTGTTTGGCGAACCCAAAGGGTAATGCAAGATGATACTTGATTACATTTGGTATATCTAATTAAATTCTATAACGAGATTCTAAATGGTTAAACTATATGGAATGATTAGAGATCCATAATCCATGGTTTAACGGTATCTATAACAAAGGATGATTAGAGCAAGATATTGAATGACCATGCTATCGAGAAACTTTTACGAAACTATTCTCTCGGACACTTTTAGTTAAAAGCGAGTGAGAGCGTTTGCTAAGCGTTTCCGTCGTTAGTTTTGTGTGCCATTCGACACACCAACTCCCAAGTGGGAGCTGTTGGTTTGTGGGAGTTATAAACACACGTAAACGACTAGAAGTGTGTGAGCCGATGGGGGCACACGCAATAAACACGAGTATACGTGTTGAACGTTTATAATACTTGAATATTCATACCCGTTATGCATGCAAGCTCATACCCGTTATGCATGCAAGCTTGACCGATCACGCTTAAGATCCATGGGTCATTAGTTGGTAATGATATTGATTAGCTAATCATTAAAGGCTAATCATTAGCTAATCATTAGGCTAATCATTAGATGGTAATAATATTGTCTAACTAATCATTAAAGGCTAATCATTAGTTGGTAATGATATTGTCTAACTAATCATTAAAGGCTAATCATTAGTTGGTAATGATATTGTCTAACTAATCATTAAAAGCTAATCATTGAATGGAATGATAGGGTATATATATGATGTATCATTTGATGTATGAAAGGTATAACAATAAATCTTCCTAACTCACAAAACCAATAGTTTCCTGCTCCTTTTACTCTTGGACGTTTGCCTCTAAAACAATTATGAGTTTTAAAGGTTTGTTGAATTCTAAACTTGTATTCAAGACAAGTGTTTAGTTGAATTGGTTAGCTCTTGTTTCTTGTCTCCTTGTCGACACAAAAACAGCAGCTATAAGGAAGTGAAACTGCTACTGCTCGTGGTTATATATCTCGGATAGGAAGCTGAATATATCGGACAAGATGTGTTCGATATCGGGTAATACGTACAAGCTGTTTTAGCAGCTTATTGGTAATCTCGGACAGAAGCTGACTTGGTTTCTTGGAAGTCTTCTGATCGTGGGTTTACATTCAAGTGACAAGGGTTGTTGGTTTTATATACTACGTTCTCGACTAGCGTTTTAATCGAACGTATATGTTAACCGGGTTTGTGTGTGATACTCTTCGAGGCATCTATTTTAGGTGCTTAGTTTCGTTTTGGTTTCTTGTTCTGTTACTAGAGATCAATTGCCAAGCAAGGTTAGCTTTTCTATATCCTTTTAATTAATTAATGTTGTATTAATTATTTGTTTATTAATTACGTGCTTAACATAATTGCAATTACTAGATCCTATATCCGATGCGTACTCGTTGAGGTTACCGGTTAACTTGTTCTAAAATCCCAACAGTCTGTTTGCATTGATGAAGCCTTGTTGGATGGCCACTCTGAACTAGACTTGGTGAGTCAAGAGTGGACTGCTACTCTGGTTTGGCTTGTGCTATTCCAGTCCAAGGAAATGTAGGCCTTGCTTATAGTTTTTTCCTATCAGTATGGTGGTTCAAAAATTAATCTTATTTGGCTTAAACTTTCAAGTTGGTGGTAGTCACATTCTCTTCATAGCCCGACATTTGGTGATACATATTCTTTCCAAGAACCTGAATTATCATGGTAATAAGTGAACATCAATGGCCTACCACGCATCGGATGCCGGAGGTGGGCTCAATCCGAAATGAATGTTAACCAGTAAGAAATTAGATTTACATAACTTGACTTCGTTTGAAAAAAAATGAGAGTACAAGAGATTAAATAGAAAACTAACTTACATATATATTACAGGCAAACAAACCTTTATTAAGCTAACATCCGCTCAAACTCACAAATGCTACATTAAGATGTATTGAGAGGTTGGCAAATAAAACTCAAAATAAAACTGCAAAATATGCACAAGCAAAATTAAGACGAAACCCAAGCAGAATCAGATACAAACAGAATCCGAATCATATGGAATCGGATGCAGAACCAGAGTAAATCAGATGGAACATGGTAGAATCAGGCAGAGAACCATCACGTAACCAGAGCAAATGCACAGCCAGTGCGTATCACATGGAACATGGTAGAATAAGACATAACAAACCAGATGCAAAGCCATATCATAACCAGAACGAAATCAGCTGTCGCCCATGTAATGGGCTGAGGGCATGGGAATCACCCATGCCAATTGTACTTCAATGGTTTTTGGCGTAATGAATTTTACCAGGGTGAATTAACCCTTTTACCCAAAAAAAAAAAGGAAATCAGGTAGAATAGGATGCAGAACCATGCAGAATCATAGCAAAATCAGACATAGTTATGTCATCTTTCGTCTTTTTAGGCTGAATGTGTGGGTTTGGGAACTTCATCCTGCAGCCTTATCTTCTTTTCTCTTCGCCTTTGAATATCATCGCTGTTTCCAGAAAACATTGGTCGGAACTCAAGGCCACATACAATGAGGCCAGATATGATTCCTTCATGACTTGTAAATTTCATATTCATAGAAAGAGAGTCATCCTTGAATTCATGAGCTGAGTTAAATTTCCACACTTGAATCTCCATCCATCCATCTTCCCTTTGTTTTGGAACCCGAGTAATATCATTTATATTCGATGGGCTCGGGGTTATAAAATAAACAAATTCAGCCTCGTTGTTTTCTTTATGGTATACATCTTGTACTTTCACTGGACAATGCATCCCTTGGCATTTTTCTGAAAGCTTGAACACAAGGTAACACACATATTCCGTAACTGGTGACAACATTTGACTTTTGATCGTGCATTTGAGATGAAATACTTGCTGTGGTAAAAGCTCAATAACTTCTTGAAATCTGCATGTAAGGTATATTTTATGATTACCTATTTAACCAGGAAGCTAAATCCAAGAAGTGAAACTTTAATCAACCATCTATTCACGAATTCTAACTGTTTAACCAGAAAGCCATTAGAATTTGGACATTGAACAATCAAATCTAGTTATTCGTGACTGTAACAAATTAGTCATATAACAATAAAAAAAAGAAGCAAACCTGGATTGGGCTTGTGGTTTTGAAGTAAAAATATCCGCATTAGAAGATTTGTATAAAGCTGCCTTTGCCGAAAGCAAAAGAAGTTTCTTTCCTTCGACTTCGCCCAACCTGAACAAGTCCTTATAGTTTCTGCATTTCTTGAATATTTCTTCAAAGTTAGTTGGCAATTGTTGCGCTTGACTCACATTAAAGTCTGATTTCAAGACTTGTTGGACTTCCTTCATTTTTCGGATCTCTTGGTTCACCTGTATACAATTATTAATTATGTTAGATATGCAACTTATAACATGATTCTTTTTGTTACTGTGCATTCACATCCCATATATACAAGTATACAACTTAAAGAAAAGAACATATAATGGAACCAAGGGATATTTTCAAGCTTACTTTATCAATGGCATGAAATTCAATGCCTTCAACATAAACTGCAACATCTCCACAATAGTGTGATGAAAAGCTCTCAAGTAGAAACTCAAAAACAACATCTTCATTCTGATTCAAGAATTGGTACAACTCAATCATCATCCAGTCCTCGTCTCTCCATGTTGCGAAATATGCATGTAACCTTTCGAGACCCTTTCTATACTTTAAATTAACACACATCGGTTTACTTGAAAATTTTCTTGAATCACTAAGTTTGAAGACTAAATAGACCCCATAAACAACATTATGAGATAAAAATTGAGTTCTTGTCTTGATTTTGATGTTCATGTCGGAAATATCTAACATCTCCACCACTGTCCCAAACCTGTGCATATAATAAACATCCAAGTCTAAATCAGTCATAGCGTTTCTTCCCATACACTTCTACTTCTGAATTTCGTAATTTATTGGAACAAGACTTTAAATTCTGTATTAAAATTTATTGTATCAAAACTTAAAATTCACGGCCACGAGAGCAGAGGATCCACAACACGGGCATACCTCAACTACCTGATTAGGTAGTTCATTAAATTATAGTAAGTATTAAATTTATTTTGTCTTGTACAACATCAGTACTCATTGTTGATATGTATGTATGCAGGACTACTTTTGTTATTAACCTGATGAGACGAGGTCCGAAGTTTAGTCATATATAAGGGTTTGGGTCTCAAGTGTAAAAGAGCTATAGATGAAGGGCTATTGCTCTGTTTGATTAGTGCATGAGATCCAAAGGAATTCGAATGTATTTTTTGTAAGTGCAGGAAGTCATTGTGATAAGTAAGTCTAATAAATAGTCAAAGGATTATTATTATATCTTTAGTTATTAAAAAAGCATAAATAAAATGTACTTACGCTTAACACTTAATATTAACAAAAAGATAGAGAGTTAGAGAGAATAACCTTGATTCTGGAAGAGATTTTAGCTCATGTGGACAAGTGTTTTTGTAGGAAAACATTGTCGCTGAAACCATTTCATTTCTTTCTCCATTACCATCAAATGACAACAACTAATATATAACAAAACATAAATCAGGCTCAATTTTTATGATGTGTAAATGCATGTGTGGTATTGAATTATCCCTCAAATAGGAAAATATATATAGAAAACTTGAAAACACCAAATAAGTGAGATACAAGATGAACTGATTACCACTTTGTCTTGTTGAAGGAGGATTCCCTTAGAAAAAATTTTGTAAAGTTCCTCTTTCTTTTTGGCAGAATAGACTTCTGGACACTTTGACATCTGGATTATTTCTTTATAGTCTTTTGGCAATTTGGGCTCCCATTTCTCATAGTCCTCCTGTATAAAACAGTTAAATGCCATAGTTTAGATACATATGAATCAAAGTTAACCAAATTTGTCAAACTATAAAAACTTACCTGAAATTCCAATGATTTCTTGAGTTGTATGACCACTTCATCAGCTGTTGGTCGTCTTTCTCTCCTGTGATGTAAGCATTGAAAGGCAATCCTTGTAAAGGTAATATATGACTGTGGCGCAATTTGTTCTTTGATACCCTCGAACACTAACTTATCAAGTTTTCCTTCATAGTAGTGTCGTTTAGCCAAAAAGGGTAAATAAAGATGCTCATCGTCTAGCTTTTCGGATGAAAGTTTCCCACACAATATGTCACATAAAACCGCACCCAGTGAGAATATATCAGACGCTTTTGTTAAGAAGCCTGTTTTCGAGTGTAGTGGGTCACGATAGCCGATTGTTCCTGTAACATTGTCGATGACATAGTCTACATTCTGATTTATTGGGCATACCAAGGAAAGCCCAAAACCGGTAATTTTTGCTTTCCAATCATCAAATAGTAAAATGTTGGTGCTGTTGATGTCCCTATGTATTACCACATCTGGACTTGAAACAGTTCCATGAAGAAATTCCAACCCAATTGCAATATTGATGCTTATTTTAAGCCGCATAACCCACGTAAGACTATTATCGCTCAAGTACTTATCAAGACTACCTCTGGATGCATATTCATATACAATAATTTTTTCATCCTCTTCATCACAGTAGCCTACAAGACCAATGACATTTAAATGTTTATACTCCATAAGGATGTCCAACTCTGCCATAAATTTAGTTGCTGCCAGCTCTGTCAAAACTTCAACATCTCCTTGACCCGACTTCTTATCCAACCGCTTTGCAGCAATGATGTTATCTCCATGAGTACTATGAGTAGCTCCCTTGTATACATTCCCAAAATCTCCATGTCCGATGACATTGTCTTGACAGAAGTCTTTCGTGGCCAACTTTATGTCTTCAAGTGACAGTTTGAGGTTGTCCTTGTGGTTCTCCTGAGAATTATTAGACAGTCAGTCAATTTGTTAAGTTGAAAACAGAATGAAACTACTTCCTATCTAGAATTCATTCGAATTTTTATTTTGCATTTTAGGCTCTCACTATCCAAGTTCATGTCAACGTTATGATTGCAAATCAAGGTTGGTTGTTGCAATTTCCAAATTAAAGAAAAAAAGAACATATATACATGGAAGAGAATAGTCAGGAGGTTTACCGGCGAATTAGTAGCACGTCATATAGTTAGATTACAAAGTTAAATAAAGTTTAAGAAGGAAAAATAAATCGCAAAACTTAAGTACAAAAAAAACTTTATTAGTAAGATCGTATATTGAGTAAAAGTTTAAGAAAATATTGTTTACAAAAAGTATATGCATGAAATGTTACTCATAACTGTCAAGAATATGAAGAAATTAAAAAGTTTTCTTTTAGAATATCAACTTACCTGATAGTCTAATGCTTTTTTGAGTTCGTTGATGACAACTTCTATTGTGGGGCGTTGCGCTTGAGTTTCTGCCACACATCGGAATGCGATTTCTAAAAATATGTTCAAAGACTCTTTATTGGGTCCTTTACTTAAAGAAAAGACATGTTCATCGGTCTCCTCCTTTATCTTGTGATCAACGATTTCCATTATTGTTCCCTTTCCAAAATGATCTTTTGCAATTGGTGCAAGTCCCTTCTCATTCACCTTGGTGTATACAGAATCATAGGCCAAACTCCCAGTCAAGATCTCAAGCAGCACTACTCCAAACGAATAAATGTCTGATTTCTTATGTAGTTTACCACCCTTCTGATATTCTGGATCCAAATACACATATGTACCTGCAATCATATTGGTATAGATAATGCTGGCCGATTGATTTGTTGGGAGGAATTTGGAGAGCCCAAAATCCGCAATCTTTGCCTTCCAGTTATCTCCCAATAGAATATTATCGCTCTTAATGTCACGGTGTATCATCTTTTGTTTGCCATGATCTGTGTTGTTGTGAATGTAATTCAAACCATGTGCAATATCAAGACATATATTTAGACGTTGCAACCAATTAAGATTAGTGAGTTTATCACTGCTTCCTAAATAGTTTTCAAGACTTCCTTTCGAAGCATGCTCATAAACTAAGATCATTTCACCGTTACCTTCTGAACAAAAGCCGTAGAGAGATTATGTTATCATGCTTACAAGTAGTTAGAGTTTCAATTTCTGAAATGAACCCTTGTTCTCCTTCTTGATTGTGAATGCGCTTTATGGCTACCGTGCTTCGTTTTCTTGGTAAATCGCACTTATTCACACCTTCTATCGACGAGGAATTACTGCTATCGAAATGTTCAAGATTTGCTATGTACACTTTACCGAATCCGCCTGACCCTATGCAATATGCGTCGTCAAATTTGTTGGTAGCATCGTTTATATCAGTTAGTCCAATCTTTAAGTGGTCCAAGTTCTTCCCCTGCAACATTATGAAGTTATGTAGCACCAAACTAAAAAATAAAATAAAATGAAAAAATAAAAATATTTATCTTATGATTGACCAATGTGAGAACACTCAAAAGCAACAGTTGATCTATTTTAAGTTACTTATTGTAAAAATGATTTTCACCCCTAAAACTATAGCCTGAAGATACATCTAGCAAAAATATCAAGACATGTGACAAGACTGAAAATGAAGATTGAGTGATAACATACATATGCCGTGTTTCAGATAGTGAATGTATGAAATGAACGCATGTTCTCATGGCCGCGCGTTGTGGCGGCACACATATAGTTTCAATAGATGGATAAATTAGAATCAAAGATCAATATGTAGAAGTTATAATGTTGTTAAAAAAATAATAATAAAATAAAAAAAAAAAAAAAAAAAAAAAAAAAAAAAAAAAACGGTGCTATGTGTAGTTTGGTCTCATTTAGTGTAAGGTAGTATGTAACTCAGGTGAATTTAAAAATCTTATTAACCTAATAATTATGAGGCTAAATAATTAGAGTAATTCAAACTTGGGTTAATTAGCATAGAATAAATTACTTTAATTTATATATGGCTTAAGATGTTTTATACGTGGTTGAAGATTGAAACCCGATACTTTACATAAGGTTTTCACTATCTTCTCAACCATTTTATAGCCTCTTCTTCATCTTAGCCTTATAAATGATATAACATTTTAAAACATAGTCCTAGAACATATATTTAGCTATCCAAAGCTAAATTGACATAACAGTGGTGTTAGTTTGTTACTTTTTGTTTCTAATTCTATAATATCTTTATTTAAAAGTTCATTGGCCTAAATTAAGAAATAACATTTGTTAAGATTCATGGTTGTATATATAGAAGCGATGTAGGTTCCATAAATGTATGAATGGAATTGATTTTCTATCTAGCCGTCTAGGTATCATTTTTATGTTTACAGAGGATGGTCATCGGGGATCGAACCAGCTTTAAAAATCCCCAACTTTCACATATGACACAAGGTTTATATTTTGATGACATGACTAGTTTATAAACGTTTTAAAAACTCCACCATAGTGCATGCTCTATTTATACAATCAAGCTAATGGTCACATTTATTATACAACCATATTCACCACATTTATTATAAAAATCTTAGTTCTATACAATCAAGGTTATCTATACGAATCTTAGTTTTATTAAAAAATAAATAAATAAATAAATAAACTTTCATATATGTTACAATTTCTTTGGTTAGTATATGGTGGCTATACTGTAAACCGACATTAACAATTGGTTGGTTTAAAACATACAATTGACCTATTTGTAGAATTAAAAAATGGTATTGTGAGGATATAGCACTTATACAATAAACCAAACATTAACAATTATAGTAATGTAGAGTAACTTTTTTTTTTAATTAGGATAATCAGCCTCAAATTAAAAGTTTAAGGAAAATAATTACCTTCAAATGATCTGATGTGGCGTCAAATGCATTTCTTGGAAGCTCCTAAAATGATATTTGCAAGAGAATAGGATATAAGTCAAAAGATATAACAATTATTGTTACGTAAAGATGACAAACAAAGATGTTCTTACTGGATTTTCATGTTTGTGTTGAAATTTCAATGCTTTCTCGAGTCTTTTGACAACCTGATCTATATATGGACGGTCTGCTCTTTCCTCTTTTATGCACCATTGTGTTGTTTCTGAGAAGATTTTGAATGATTCTGTGTCCATCTGTTTGCGTAAATATGGATCAATCATCTCATCCAAATGAGATTTGACCAGCTGACTTAATGACCCCTCTCCCAGCTCACTGTCATCGTCGTCTTCATCATCAGCATTGTTTTCGTCTTCGTCTTCGTTTTCGTCTTCAACACTTTTTCCGCACAAGACTTCGAATAATACAACACCGAATGAATACACATCTGACTTGTGGGTCACACCTCCAGTCTTTTTATATATTGGGTCCAGGTATGCATTTGTAACAATATCACGAGTAAGAAGAAGACGGTGCCTTCGAGCTATTGTATTTTTTAATGCAAGTTCAAAACCTGATAACTTGGGTACCCATTCGTCATCAAGTAAAATTTTTGAGCTCCTGATGTTGCAATGTATGACACTGAAATCACGTCCAGCATCATAATGGATGTAACTCAATGCATTTGCAACGCTGAGACATATCTTCAACCTTTGCATCCATGTGAGGGTCTCGTCACTCAGATATTTGTTGAGACTTCCGTTGGCCTCCTTCTTGTATACGGTAATCATCTGCTCATCACAAAACCCAATAACCGACACTAGATTCGTATGATTGAGACTAGAAAGCATCGACTTCTCCATCCTAAATTTTTTGCTCTCATCTTTTCGATATTTAGAATAGATCCCCCGTGCAACAATATCGATGAACTGTCCGGAATGCAACATACGGCCTTGGTAAACATATTTAACTGTTTCGTTGTCTCTGATCTTATTCTCGTGGAGCAAAGTTGTTGGTTGCGGATTCTATATCTTCAAAGTTGAACTGTGAGTGAGAAAGGTATTTAAGGGAAGACTTTGTTTTTTTGCTGGAATTGGATTCAATGCCTGTAGATGTGAAGTGACTCGCTGATCCCTATATGTACCAAAGAAGACAACATTATGAAGTGTGCAGATTTTCAAGGTGGAACACTTCAGTGAGGTTAATCATTCATTTTTAACATTTATTAAAGAGAAAATATAGTAAGAAGCTAAGTAAGTTCAAGAGGGATCTTGTGTATCATTCTAAACAACAAGTCAACAATATTATATTTTGGAAACGTTGTTGGCAAATGTGATTTTCCGTCAACATGGAAAATATTTTACATGTATAACTTGAACCTCAATTTAACCATAACTCACAACCACCCTTTAAGAAAAATATAGGAGTAATAGTCCAGTAGTACCCATTTTTTGTTTTGTTTTCTTTTAAACCTTTAAAATAGCTGATATACTTTTGAGAAGTACCCAGCCATCCATAAGCAATGTTTTTAAAACATTAATAAGAATAAAAATATAACTTTGAGCTTCTTTGTTGACTCCACCCTATAAGCTCTTATTATTCACACTCCATATTTCTTTGTCCTTTCTCTTGTTTTGACATTTTCCTCTTTTTTTAAAGATTTCAGTGGCTTACAACAAAAATAAAATAAAAAAATTAATTACCTCCTCATGATTGGATGATGTCCTCCAACTTCGTCCACAACCGATGAGTGGCCCTTCAACATCAATGACAACAAATATAGCCATAAGTAAATAAATGTTGCTCGATATGCAGAGTAGTTATTGTGATTGAAAGATAAAGAGAAAAACCATCTTACAAAGATTTTCACGCCCAATCAAGTTCCAACGCTCTCAAGTCTTGTGACAACCTCACCTATATCCGGGCATCGGATCTTTCTTCATTTAAACAAATATAAGTCGTTTCGTGAAAACGTTAAATGATTCTAGATATATTTGTTTCTTTAAATCCGGATCGATTATATCATCGAGTATTTTCTCTCTATAATGAAAAATTGCCACCGGAGCCAAATACTTATTATCATGATCGTCACTTATTGATTTCCTGCCACACAATAGTTCAAACAATACTATCCCAAAGGAGTACATATCGACTTGTGGTTCACACTTCTAGTCTCTAAGTATGTTGGATCCAGATACCCTTTCGTAGACCAAACCGAATCAAGATGGAAAGTATGGTGCCTTTCGGATGCTTTGATCTTGATGGAATGTTGAAATTCGATAACTGGGTTCCCATTCATCATTCAATCGAACTGTTTACCATCGATGTTCCGTGTATAACGCTAATATCGCGTGGCTCATCGTAATGAATGTATCTCAATGCATGCGCTATACCGACAGATATCTTCAATCTTTTCACCCATGTCAACAACACCGGGTCACTTACATAGTTGTCAAGCCTTCCCTTGGAGTCGTACTTGTAAATGATGGTCTCTACACCAACTTCATTACAAAACCCAACAATAAAAACAAGATTCTTATGCTCGAGTCCAGATAGCATCGCAATCTCCGTCCAAAAGTGTTGTTCTTTTTCATCATCCCATTCTCAGTATTAGCTAACCTCTCGGCGATTATATCTATCAACTCACCGGACCACAAGAGTTGTCCTTGTATCTCTTTCCAAATCCACCTTCTCCGATGACATTATCTTTAGCAAAGTAGTTGGTGGCGGATTCTATATCTTCAAGAGGATTCTTAGATGAGCAAGGTGGTTGGGCGGAGAGTGTATCTATTACAAAACAAGGTGTTACAAAAGGATATTCATTTAATACACAAAATAACAGAAGTGATGCATCATCGATATACTATATATGTATATTTGGCGATCTCCACGAACATCTCTTTTTAATCATATTTTAATCCTAAGTGATATCCATAAAGTTGGTTTTATTTCTTTTCTATTTATTGTCACCGAAAGTTGTATGGCTTGTGTCAAGGTCATATCCAATACGGAGTATTACATTTCTTATTACTTAGAATATCCGACACGACCCATCATACGTCGGATTTTGTTGCTTAAGTTATGAATTCTTTTTTAGTGTTTGGATTAAGGGGATTATTACTATTCTTAAAATTTGTAATAAATAATTTAATTTTTTGTTTTTAGTTATCTATATAGAAAGCCCTTTTAAAAGAACAAGAAGTTATAATGGTCAAAACAAACTTACGGTCCCCTTGATTTAAACACAAGAAAAATCGTTAACTTAATGACTAAAAACCGCAAAACGCGACATATCATGTGTCGGAACGGGTAATCAATATAATAGGTCTTTAATATAATAGATTAAAAAAGTGTCAATTTTAGTTAAATGGTTTTGTGAAATGGTTATCCAAAGTTAAAGGGTTATATTAAACGGTCGTTGAAAGTTAAGCGGTCTTTTAAATAGTCAATGAAAGTTAAGAATAAAAACGTTGCTAAAAAAGTTAAATGGTTAAATAAATAATTGACCAAGGCTAAAGAGATTAATTATCAATTAATAATTGACCCTAAAATTTACAACATGAAAAAAACATGAAGCGTTAAATACTAATTATACCACTTATATAGTTTAGGCGAGTATCCGCACAAAGCGGCGGAAATTTAAAGCGACAAGTAATTATATTTGCGAAATTGCTATTAAGTGTTTCATGTATAAAATGGATGTATATTAGTTACTGGGTCAAACTTTGAACTTATAAGTAGTCATGAAAGAAAAATAAATCTCGATGTAATATACAATATTGAAAGAATAGGAAGTATGGATAGATTAACAATATCACATTTTTCGCTTTGAGAGTTTTTAGGCAAATGCGATTTTTCTTCATATATTAGGAAGACCAGACGAATATACGTGTAAGCGACGGTGTATTTGGTAAATAATTACACATGTGAACTTGTGGTTTGTGTGTGACCCTAATGAAACACTTATGAGTTCAATTTATAGTTATTATGAGAAAAAAATGTATGAATTATAAACGAAAATTGATAAAAGTTAGAGGAATAACCAAGATTTAAACTATTAATTTAGTGGTGTATTTTATTACCATTTTAGTAAAAGGTATTTCGGTAAAACAAAATTTAAAAAGTTTAAGACATAGTTTTATTGATGCTTTGTAAATAATAAGTAGCTAAAATATGTCTTTGTTTTATCAAAAGAGATTTAATATGCTGTTTATGTCATCTCATAATGTTTCATTTAAAATTTGGTTAATATTTAATATATATAATTAATGGGAAAACACATTCTGTTGGAACCATGAAAGAGAAAATTTAGAGGTCTTACCGGCCTTTTTTCACGTGCTAGTTTCAAAGCTTTCTCTAGTTTTGGGACAATGTCATCTATATTTGGGCGTCGCGATCGTTCTTCGTCCAAACACTCATACGCTATTTCCGCGAACATGTTGAATGAATGCATGTCCATTTGTTTCGTAGTTCGGATCAATTATGTTATCGATTTTTCTCTCGATAATGGGTGATGGCTAGCGGACCCAAATGATTAGCAACTTTGATCTCCTACCACAAAGTAGTTCAAACAAAACTATCCCAAACGAATACATATCCGACTTGTGATTCACACGCTTAGTCTCTATATATGTTGGTCTCCATACCCATACCTATACTCAAGCATATAAGTATGAAATGAATGGTGCCTTTGAGACGCTTCAATCTTCATGGAACATTTAAAGGCAGATAACTTGGGTTCCCAGTCATCATTTAAATAAACTGTTTCACTGCTGATATTCCGGTGTATTACGCTGAAATCGCGTGACTTGTCATGATGAATGTAACTCAACGCATGTGCAAGACCGACACAAATCTCCAATCTTCGCACCCATGTCAACCTAATTGGGTCACTTAGATATTCAAAGAGCATTCCCTGGTTTCATCATACTTGGTAATGATGATCTTCTCATCTTTTCATCACAAAACCCAACAAGAGAAACCAGATTTTTATGCTCGAGACTAGAAAGCATGGAAACCTCAGTCCAAAACTGTTGGTCTCCATCAAACCATTCTTTATTTACCCTCCGAGCATTGATATTAATCAGCTCACCGGACCACGAGAGTTGTCCCTTGTAAGTACTATTTCTGAAACCAGCTGTTCCAATGACATTTTCGTAAGCGAAGTTTTTGGTTGCAGTTAGTATGTTTTCAAGGGGGATTTTGAGGTGAGCGAGATCGTCTTTAGGAGAAGGCATTATCTGTTTATCAAGTAAAAAGGTGAATTAATACACAAGATAACACAATAAGAGAGTTAATGAAGTGCCTATAACGTGTTTGATGAAATTCCTGAGACTTTTCAAACACATGTTGCGTTATATACTTGCCTTGTATGTTACATTGATCTTGAATTTGAGTCTAAATCTGTATATATTTTCTACTTTATAGCTATGTTTGTGGATAAAAAATAAAAGAAGATCCTTTTACAGTTTAGGAAATGCAGTTAACATTTGCTCCTGTGGCGTTTTTGAAGCATTTTGGTCAGATGGTGCAAGCATGTAACTACATGGGTGATATATACTTTGCATAGTGGTGAGTGGAGTTCGTCCATATTACATGTTCTTTGTATGCAGATGCAGTTTTGAATGGATAATATGGATTGGAATTGTCTTGTTTGGTTCCCTTATTGCATTCAAAGACATGTTTTTGAGTTGCGGATGACAATTAAGGGCAGGTTGCCTACATAGGATATGTTCATAAAGTGTAATCTAGAAAAAACTATGGCATGTGCTATGTGTAATAGTAAATTGTTTAATTTGGCATTATACTCTGTTGTTTACGAAGAATGGAGAGATTTTTGAGAATGTTGAAAAGAATGGAGAGATATTGTTTGATGTTGTATTGGATGTACACTTTAAAAGCCAAATTGTTGACTTTGAGAGTGAAGAAACTATCCCTTTGTGTTAAAAGTTTTAGAAATATGTTGTATCATCTCGATCATGGTTGATGCTAGTATAAAAAAGAACAAGTGGAGATGCTGATAGTATTCTGAAGTTTGAGATGTATGCAAGGGTTGAATATCAAGGAGATTGTCCAACTTATGAATGAAACTGGAAAGTATTTTGGAGTACAAGGTATTAGTGATAAAGACTTGATTACTATTTAATAGTTCCATCCTATGTAAAAATATAGGCAACTTCCGCCAACCGTCCTCTTTATTAATTTCTAAAATCCTAACTAGATCTACAAGTTTTGCTATGCTTATTAATATTTCAAATATGTTTTTCTTTTTCCTTCTCAGAATTCGATATCCTTAACAACTACTGATCGATAGTAAAATTAACCTGCAACGTTTGTTTATTAAGTTTTATTTAGTTATTTTATTTACATTTATTATCTGTAACTAAATTTTAATATCAATTTTTTTTTTATTTGTATTTGAGTTTCTCCTTTTTGTTAATAGTTTAAGATGAACACTATTTCCTTCGATAATCAATTAATTGGAAAATTCAAATTTAGGGGTTGAATGGCCCAAAAGTCAAATTTAAGCTAAAATGTAAAAGGCTGGTCAACAGTGGAGCATATCCAACTTTTATAAATAATTGTCATGGGTGGTTTGTGAGTCACTTGTTTAGTCATCTTAATATTATTGGAGGTTGCCATTTTGTATAGCAATGGTAGGTCCTTTGTTTATGTATTGTATGTTCTTTGTCGGTCTCGTTCTTTTTAATTATCTTGATTATCAAGACGAGGCGCCTTGTTTTGTACTTTAGTTTGTTTTGAGGTTCTCAAATAATATGTTGCCTTTCTAAAAAAAAAAAAAGGCTGGTCACTATGCGACACTTGTATAAGTTTTACTATCTTATTGTTCATAATGACTTTATAATTTCTTAATTATTTCGTTTGTGCTACATTGTATTTTGTCTTCCCTATACTATGCTTACAAGATTGGTTGTTCGTTTTGTTACATTGCATTTTGTATGGCAAAAGACATTTTTGGCATACCGAAGTGCTACTTGGTCTCTTGGGTCATGATAGTTTTACTTTATGGCTATTTTTTACTCCGTATTAATTTTTTTTGGGTTTCTATTGGTCTACTTGCAAGTCTATTTGGTATGGTATTATTATATGTAGGTTAATTTAGTTATTCTTTTTATTGAGAAATCCACTGTAGCTCACTCAAAACTCCCTATTATATGTTTATAAAAATTTACCATTATAAGTATGCATTTATCCAAAAAAAAAATGACATCTCAAACGTGCATTTTTTTTTCATCAATATTATTAAAAGGAAATTTTGAAGTGAAAATAGTCACACATCAACACCTTCACTACAATTTTGTCAAAAGTAAGACAACAATATCTTGAATTCGATCCTACCTTTATAGAAAATGTTGATCGTCCTTGAGCATCTGATTTAAAAGTATTCTTTTTGGGTAAAAGGGTTCCTCTGGTAAAATAAGTTTAAAAGTATTTTTTTATTTATTTAAAAGTATCCCCTAGTTTATCAATAGGTCTAAAACTTTTTAAAAAGGTTTAAAAATTTGTGAACTATAGTGGACGACCATTTCAATCCTATGTGGAATGAAAAAAGTCTATAATCTGAAGAGGTCTAAACTATTTTTATATATATTTTTTTTCAAAATATTGATTGTGTTTTAAAATATAAAAAGCTTTATGAATAGGTTCATCCATAGTATTAATAGGTTTATGATATCAAAACTTATATAAGTTGATGGTGTATTAATTGTATGAACATTTGTAAAAGTTTATCATAGTGGACAGTGCAAATATGTACAGGTATATTGGTCTACAAGAATTAATAGTAGAAAACCATTTGATGTAGCAATCGAAAAAGGGAACAATCTATGGACCAATCAGATTCTTTAGTTTAGCCTTCGTGAGGAATAGATGAAAAATAAGAAATTTTAATGCCAGCAACTTTAAATGTTAAATTCAGAATTTGTACAAAACATGTATTTTTATAAAAGATGCAGGTAAGCAAGAACTAAAAGGTTTTACCTTTATCATTTTGGCCTTAATTAAGTGTTTAAAAATACAATAAGGTGCTAGTGGCCGAGTGGCAAATTCGTTTTTATCAAGGTTCCTTAAAGCTTTTCACCCAAGTTCAAATCACAACACCTGCGTTTTTTTGTGCTTTAAGCTAGTTGCTAACCTGTCGTTTTTATATAATTCATTGTTAATTTAATTAAATAAAAAGCTTGGTACGGGTGGCAGATCAAACAACGTGAATTTTAATTAGCTTAATAATCCACAAGAATATTTAAACCGTTCTTATCGATCAAATACTTCATGTGTCAAAAATGATTACAAAACTTGGATATATGTAAAATTCTCGCTATCATTTATATTCATCGGTGAATAAGTGTTGATAAAATATGAACTTATTAACCTTATACTACAGGCATGTAAGTATTAAACTATGTAAGTAAAAGAGGCCATATAAGAACTGAGCAGATATTCTTAACTTGCTTTATATTAGCATGCATTGCATATATTGGGAAGTCATATAAAGTTAGGTCGAGCAATGGAAAATATTATATCAAGTGGCTATTAATTATCAATAATCAGGTTTATGGGGTCTAGCTAACGTACTAATATAGTGAAGGTGTATAAAGAAGAGGTCTTACAGGCATGTTTTCACGTGCGAGTTCCAACGCTTTCATAAGTCTTGGGACAATCTCATCTATATCTGGGCGTTCCGATCGTTCTTCTTTCAAGCAATCATATGCTATTTCAGCGAACAAGTTGAGTGACTGCGAGTCTATTTGTTTCCACAGACCCCAATCAATTATTTCGTAGAGCTTTTTCTCACGATAATGGGTAATGGCCACCGGAGCAAAATACTTATAATAGTCGCTGGCGATTATTGAATTTCTACTACATAGTAGTTCAAACAATAATATCCCAAAGGAGTAAATATCTGACTTGTGGTTCACACTCTTAGTCTTAATATATGTTGGGTCTGTATACCGATCCGTACACTCACGTTTATAACTAATGAAGGAATGGTGCCTTTGCGATGCTTCAATCTTCAAGCATCGTTCAAATTTATGAGAGAACTTTGGTTCCCAATCATAATTTAACATAACTGCGGCACTTTCGATGTTCTGATGTATAACACAAAACTCACGTTGCTCGTCATAATGAATGTAGCTCAATCCATTCGCAAGACCTACACATATCTCCAATCTTCGTACCCATGTCAACCTCATTGGGTCACTTAGATAGTTATCGAGCATTCCCATGGTCTCATGCCTGTAAATAATGATTTTCTCATCATTCTCATCACAAAACCCAATAAGAGAAACCAGATTTTTATGCTTGAGACTAGAGAGCAACGAAATCTCCATCCAAAACTGCTGTTCATCTTCTTCATCCGCTTCGTTATCTAACCTCTTAGCAGTGATATCAATCAACTCACCGGACCACAAGAGGTGTCCCTTGTATTCCTTTGCAAAACTCCCTGTGTATATGTGAATTACCTCAGAGAAGTTGTTGGTGGCCGATAGTATATCTTCAAGGGGGATTTTGAGGTGAGAGAGACCGTCTTGAAGCGAAGACATTATCTGTTTAACAAGTAAAAAACGTGAATTAATACACAAGATAACACAATAAGAGAGTTAATGAAGTGCCTGCAATGTGTTTGATGAAATTCCTGAGCCTTTTCAAACACATGTTGTGGTATATACTTGTCTTGTATGTTATATTGATCTTGAATTTGAGTCTAAATATGTATACGTTTTCTACTTTATTGCTATTACCATATTATGTTTGTGGATAATAATTAAAATAAGACCCTTTTATAGTTTAGGATGTGCATGGTCTTATAAACTTGGAATGTTTTGGTTCTTCATGTTGTCCTACAATAGCTAGGTTTCGAGATTAACTAAAAAGTTCAGGAAGTGATGTTTGTTAGTGATTTCATGTTGAGATATAGTCTTGGATAGTGCAGTTAACTTTGCTCCTGCGGTGTTTTTAAAGCATATTTTGGCCCATAATCAGATGGTCTGGGGTGTTTACTTTTGGCTGAATGGTCCTTTAAGTAAGAGAAGTGGCCCCACCATATTATATCTTCTCGTTTCATTCACATAATTTCACCTTAAATTGTCTGAATAGAGAGAGAGAGAGATTTTTTTACTCCTCCCCAACTAGACCTAACAAGGGAAATGGACCCACTCCACTTTTAGCTAAAAAAAAAAAAGAAACAATAGTATGTTACTACATGGGTGATATATACTTTGCATAGTGGTGATCGAGTGGAGTTCGTTCATTTTAAGCTATTATATGTTATTTGTCTACCAATGCAATTTTGAATGGATACTATGGATTGGAATTGTCTTTGTTTGGTTCCCTTATTGCATTCAAAGACATGCTTTTGTCTTGCGGATGACAATTAAGGGCAGGTTGCCTACATAAGATATGTTCATAAAGTGGTATCTAGAAGAAAAAAAACTATGGCATGTGCTTTGTGTAATAGTAAATTGTTTAATTTGGCATTACCCTTTATTGTTTGATGTTGATATTTGGTCATCTGAAGTTTTGAAGTTGTTTCCAAAGACATATTTTTGTAGCTGCTGCGGGATACTTTATTTAGTATTTGACAAAACAGGAATTGAAGGATTTTTGAGAATGTTGAAAGGAATGGAGAGATATTGTTTGATGTTGTATTGGATAGTTTAAAAGCCAAACTGTTGACTTTGAAGCTGAAGAACGTTTCAGAAATAAATTGTATCAGCTCATGGTTGATACTAGTATAAAGAAAAACTAGTAGAGATGTTGATAGTATACTGAAGTTTGAGATGTATGCAAGGGTTGAATGTCAAGATGATTGTCCAACTTGTGAATGAAACACATGAATATACTGGAAAGTATCTTACAGTACAGGTATTAGTGATGAAGTCTTGGTTACCATTTAATTATTTCCATCCTATGTAAAAATATAGTCAACTTCCGCTAACCGTCCTCTTTTCTAAAATAGAGATCTACAAGTTTTGCTACGCTTATTAAAATTTCAAATTATAAAGCCCGAGCTTGGGCTTAGGCCCGACCCAAAAAAAGGCCAAAAAAGCCCGAATCAAAGCCTGTCTGACCCAACATGCCTAAATGGTCTTTAAATTTTACTATTTAGAAATGTTGATCAAATTTTTTAATATATAATAATTATATTATTATAACAAAATATATATAAAAAAAGCTCGAAAAAGCCCGGGCATGGGCCGGGCTAAGCCCGGTTCTGCCTGATCCGAACCATTTGAGCAGAAATAGGCCTAATATTTTGGTTAAGACCGTCTTAAACCGGCCCAAGCTTTTTAAGGCCCGGGCTTTTTGACTTATAAAAACCCGTACTTTTCTTGGCCCAAGCTTTGTGCACCTCTATTTCAAATATCAGAATTCAAATCCTTAACAACTACTGATTGATAGAAAAATTAACATGCGACGTTTCTTCATAAGTTTTATAGTGAGTTTACTTACATTTATTATCTGCAACTAAATTTTAATATCAAATTGATTTGTGTTTGAGTTTCTCCTTTTCGTTATTAGTTATTAGTTTCAGATGAGCAATATTTCCTTCTATAATCAATTAATTGCAAAATTCGAATTTAGGGGATGAATGGCCAGAAAAGTCAATTTTAAACTAAACTGTAATAGCTCGGTTATTCATATAATGACTTTAGAGCACTCACAATCGTAACACCATAACACCAATAACACCGTTCACGTCAGCGCCACATCAGCTTTAACATTTAACATTAACATCCCCAAAAAACACCTACAACAATAACATCCCAATAACATCAATAACACCAATAACATTTCATATTTTCACTTTCAACCCCTAAACTAAAAAAACACTTCATTTTTTAAAACACATGTCACATTTAACATTAAAACACCAAGTACATTAAACGTTAAACACGGATTACATTAAAAATTAAAGATACAACTACTAAAACTATTAAAACTTAAAAAAAAAACGTTAAACACGAATTAAATAAAACTACTAAAACTTAAAAAAAATGAATCATCCGAGTCCCAACCATCAGAACTGGTTGGCGGAGAATAAAACTCCCCATCCATGTATCGACTCTCCATTATGTCGAAGAAGTTGTCTTGGAGGTACTGAGCTTCACGTGCTTCTTGCTCACGACGAGCGACCTCTTCACGCTCGCTCTTCCATAATCTCCCTTACGGTTTCTTCATCTCATTCGAGTCACGGAGGAAGCCTCACTTAACCCGTTGGGGTGGTTTTGAAAATCCACCGGACTGCTCACGTGAACTTGGAACAATTGGGAGGTACGGATGTTTTCAAAACCCACCGGAAAGACATTTTCGGTGGTGTAGAGTAAACATCATGTTCGGTAGTGTTGGAAAGTGGTTTCCGGCAAGTGATTTGGATTTGAAAAGTCGGTTTCCGCAACTTTTCCGGCCGGGAATTCTTGAGAAAAATCTTTGCGAGACATTTTTGTGTGTGTAACTTGTGTGTTGTGTGTTCTAAACAACTCGGTAGAGTTGTTTATATAAGCAGAGTTGATTTTAAACCGAATATATCCCGTCAGTATTTAATTTTAAATTTCAAATTTGAATTTGAATTTATCCCGCCCAAAACTGACAAGTATAATTTAAATTTGAATTTGAATAGGTGGAGGGGGTGTAAGTGAAAATTTAGTTGAAATGGTTTAGGGGGGTGAAATGAATTTTTTTTTAACGTGCGTTACAAACTCAACGCCCCCCCTATAACGCGTAAATAACGCCCCACTTCCAACGGTATAACGCGCGTTAACGGCGTTATTTGCCTAATAACGGCGTTATACCGTTATTAATGTAAGTGCTCTTAGAGTTTCTTAATAATTTGGTTTGTGGTACATTGTATTTTGTTTTCTTGTATATGAAGATTGCATAAGACATTTTGGCGTATCAAAGTGCTGCTTGGGCTCCTGGGCACATAAATGATAGTTTTACTTTGTGTTATTAGTTTCTTTCGGGTTTTTATTGGTCTACATGCAAGCCAATTCGGTATGATATTATTATATGTAGGCTAATTTGGTTATTTTTTTTAGTGGGTAAACCACTATACAGTAAAACCTCTGTAAATTAATTATGTTAGGACCGAGATATTTTATTAATTTAGCGAGATATTATTATATCGATAAATTAATAATTTATTAATTTAAATAAGTTTTACGTATGACATTTAAATTTACAATTACAATATACTAATTACAATATATACTAGTTAGAGATGAAAAATAAATTACAAAAACAAGTTTCAATTAACATTATATAAATTCACATTCACAAATTAATTGAATTTGCCGAGTTTATTATTTTTGAACAAGTAAAAACTTGGTTTTGTTGGGACAAGTTCCAATTACGTATAGCCTTAATTGTATTTGTACAAGTTCCAATTACGTATGGTTTTTATGCATATATGGAAATTTTTAGTAATTATTAATTTATAGTTTCGTGGGTACAAATATATATAAACTGAGGTTTCAAAATAATATTATCTTATTATTTTATCGATTGAGGTTCAAATTTGTATTGATCCTAAGTTGGGACTCGACAAATTATTAATTTTATCGACGTTATTATTTTATCGGGTATTAATTTATAAAGGTTTTACTGTAGCTCATTCAAAACTCCCAATTTTATATGTTTATAAAAATTATCCTTTTATCTAAAACAAAAAGAAATTTTTATTCATCATTTTTATTAAAAGGAAATTTTGAAATGAAAATAGTCACACATAAGGGTGAGCATACAACCCGAACGGACCGGATCGACCGTCGGACCGACCGAGACCGGACTGGACCGGACCGGACCGACCACATTCGGTCCGGTCCGCGGTCTTGGCATTTGGGCTAATTCGGTCCTCGGTCCGGTCCGGTCCGGACCACATTCGGTCCGGTCTCGGTCTAAGGTTTTTGCCAAAATCATGTCTCGATCCGGTCCGGTCCGGTTTTTGGACCGTGCACATCCCTAGTCACACATCAACACCTTCACTACAATTTTGTCAAAAGTAAGACAACAATATTTTGAATTTGCTCTTACCTTTATAGAAAATGTTGATCGCCCTTGCGCATCTCATTTAAAAGTATCTACTATGCTAATTTATCAATAGGTCTAAAACTTTTTAAAAGGTTTAAAAATTTGTGAACCATAGTGGACGACCATTTTAATCCTATGTAGAATGAAAATGTCTATAATTTTGAAGAGGTATAAACTTTTTATTTATTTATTTATTTTGAAAATATTAATTGTTTTATGATATAAAAAGCTTTATGAATAGGTTCAACCATGGTAGTAATAGGTTTATGACATCAAAACTATGCTAAGCCGTTGTATGGGTGGCGGATCGAACAACCTGAATTTTAATCACGTTAATAACCCACAAAAATATGTAAACCGTTTTTATCACATACTTCATGGCGCGTCAAAAATGATTACAAAACTTGAATATATATAAAATTCTCGCTATCATTTATCTATGAGTAAACTCCAAAATACATCCCTGTGGTTTACCTCGTTTCGCACCATACATCCCTCTCGCAAAAGTTTCAACAGATACATCACTCCGTTAGTAAAAGTTAACCTATATACATCCCTCGGTTAAAATAAGGACTAACGGTGCAAAGTATTTCTCCGTTATCTCCTAACGAGATAGATAATGTTTACACCGTTAGTCCTTTGGGTTAACGGTACTTGCACCATTAGTCCTTTTTTAGTCCTCTGGGTTAACGGTACTTGCACCAATAGTCCTCCGGTCAACGTATGGTCAACGCCACGTGTCACCACCAGAGTGGTGCCACGTGTCATCGGGTCGGGTCAGGTGGGGCAATGGGTCGGGTCGGGTTGCCACGTGGACCAATGAGGTGGTGCCACGTGGCATTTGTAAATTATAACACCACTTTGGCTCCCCCTGTAAATTATAACACCACTTTGGCTCCCCCTGGATTCGAACCCGGGTTGACCGGAGGACTATTGGTGCAAGTACCGTTAACCCAGAAGACTAAAAAAGGACTAATGGTGCAAGTACCGTTAACCCAGAGGACTAACGGTGTAAACATTATCTATCTCGTTAGGAGATAACGGAGAAATAATTTGCACCGTTAGTCCTTATTTTAACCGAGTGATGTATATAGGTTAACTTTTACTAACGGAGTGATGTATCTGTTGAAACTTTTGCGAGAGGGATGTATGGTGCGAAACGGGGTAAACCACATGGATGTATTTTGGAGTTTACTCTTTATCTATTGATCAGTGACTAAGTGTTGATAAAATATAAACTTATTAACCTTATACTACATGCATGTAAGTAAAAGACGGATATAAGAACGGAGCAGATATGGTCTCTTTGGTCACCTTGAAAAATCTTAACTTGCTTTATATTAGCATTGCATATATTGGGGACATGATATCAAGTGGCAATTGATTATCTATAATCATGTTATGGGATCTAGCTAACGTGCAAACTGATGTAGTGAATTGAAGGTGTATAAAGAAGAGGTCTTACAGGCATGTTTTCGCGTGCGAGTTCCAACGCTTTCACAAGTCTTGGGACAATCTCATCTATATCTGGGCGTTGCGATCGTTCTTCTTTCAAGCAGTCATACGCTATTTCAGCGAACACGTTGAATGATTGCGAGTCCATTTGTTGCCGTAGACCCCAATCAATTATTTCGTGGAGTTTTTTCTGAAGATAATGGGTAATGGCTAGCGGAGCCAAATACTTATTATAGTCACCGGCTATTACTGATCTCCTGCCACAGAGTAGCTCAAACATTACTATCCCAAAAGAGTAGATATCTGACTTGTGGCTCACAGTTTTAGTCTCTAAACATGTTGGGTCTGTATACCCCAGCCTGTTCGAAACATTACTAGTATCGAAAGAAAGGTGCCTTTCAGATGCTGCAACCTTCATGGAAAGTCTAAATTCAGATAACTTGGGTTCCCAGTTATCATTTAATAGAATTGTGCTACGGTTGATTTTCCGGTGTATTACGCTAAAGTCGCGTAGCTCATCATAATGAATGAAACTCAACGCATTCGCAAGACCGACACAAATCTCCAATCTTCGCACCCATGTCAACAACATCGGGTCACTTAGATGCCAGTGAAGACTTCCTCTGGTCTCAAGCTTGATAATGATGATCTTCTCATCATTTTCATCACAAAACCCAACAAGAGAAACCAGATTTTTATGCTTGAGACTAGAAAGCAATGAAATCTCCATCCAAAACTGTTGTTCAATTTCATCATCCCATTCATCTTTATTAAACCTTCGAGCATCAATTTTAATCAGCTCACCGGACCACAAGAGCTCTCCCGTGTAAGCATTTCCAAAAGCAGCTTCAACGTAGAGGTTTTCATCATCGAAGTTGTTGGTGGCTGATATTATACTTTCAAGGGGGATTTTTAAGTGAGCAAGGTGGTGGTAATTGGGTGAAGACATTATGTTTCTTTTAATCAAGTAAATGTGAGGTAAAGAGGGAGTTTGGGTTAAGTTAGGAAAGTATTTGAAGGAATGAAGGCGATATTGAATTAATACATAAGTATGTATCATGTATATATAGCCATATAGGCTAGCTACCTAACTCCACCGACGGTCCTCTTTTCTTTAATCCTAATTAATTGATAGTAGATCTGAACGTTTTGTTTATTACTTTTACCATCATAGTTTTCATTTTGTGCATTTGGGATCGTGGAACAAAACTTGAATACAAATTGGAAGCTAGTTTACTTTTAATATAGATGACTAATTAAGCCTTGATGTAGCTAAACTGAAGATACCAATCTCATTAACTGCTCATATGTATCATCAGATGCTTTTTTTACTCATTTAATTTGCGAAACCCAAGTGTATTTTTGTCAACTGTCGAACGTGTAATTTTTTATGTAACTAATATTATGGTAATCTAAATCATTTGGATCATGTGAAAATCAGAATGATCAAATAATAAATAAAAGTAACATAAGAAACAACCGCAAATTTTAAATGCACTTACAAAAAGAGATGCATCTCTTATGAAATTCTTTTTCTTTAAATGTGTGACTGAAAACATTTCTCAATCTTATTATTTTTATTTTTCTTCTTAATGGATCCATTACCTTACTTTCATACCATATTAGAAATAAATTTGACTATTTGGGCTATGTTATACAAACTCTCCCTTTGTCACACCAAGAAGTTTTGATCAAACCGTACAACCCGCGATTCACACCGTATACGCCGATGATACATCCAATGATTGATTACCCTCCCTATGAGAGTGTGTGGATAACTCACCCTTTTGGTTAAGTTCCACGGATATTAGCTATCTTCTCAAACATCAATAAAAGTTCCAAATTATAGAGATGTCGTAAACTAAGAAATCTAGTTAATCCCATTGTCTTTATGTACATCACACCGAACATGTTAGCCGCTTAAAAAAAAAAAAAAAAAAAAAAAAAGCGTGAGAGGTTATTTCTCACCCTTTCTTATACAAATGACACCTTTTTTTTTTAAATACTATAAACCCGAAAGCACGGAACAAGAAATATAAAGTTAAGTCAAAACCTTAAAAATGACCGAAGACACGGAACATAAACTGATAAAAAAACCATATTATAATATAAAATGGAGAAAAAAAATCTTTTGTACCTTTTACCCGCTTATGTCACAACTGAAGGGTGAAAATAACATAACCCAATAAGATAACCCAATCAAAAAATTAACATGTCGGTCTTGTCACATCTAGTCTACTTGCAAAATGTTGGGCTAATGATCAAAAAAAGTACTATATTTGTCACACTTTCCTCTTCATGGTAGCGAACAAAACTTTTTGCTTCTGTGAGTATTATGCTTTCAAATTCATCCTCTTTAAAGTTGGACATTTTTGCCCCTCTTACCCACAAGAGCAAATGATGACAAGTATAATACTTTTTTTTTTATCATTTACCCTAGTTTTTATTATGTTAAACTTTGGATATGTATTAAGATAATTTATTTAATGATTTATAATTGTGTTAAACTAAGAAATCTAGTTAATCCCATTGTCTTTATGTACATCACATCGAACATGTTAGCCAAAAAAAAAAAAAAAAAAAAAAAAAAAAAGAAAGCGTGAGAGGTTATTTCTCACCCCTTTCTTACACAAATGACACCTTTTTTTTTGTTTTAATACTATAAACCTGAAAGCACGGAACAAGAAATATAAAGTTAAGTCAAAACCTTAAAAATGACCGAAAACACGGAACATAAACTGATAAAAAAAACCATGTTATACTATAAAATGGAGAAAAAAAATCTTTTGTACCTTTTACCCGCTTATGTCACATCTAAAGGGTGAAAATAACATAACCCAAGAAGATAACCCAATCAAAAAATTAACATGTCGGTCTTGTCACATCTAGTCTACTTGCAAAATGTAGGGCTAATGATAAAAAAAAGTACTATACTTGTCACACTTTCCTCTTCAGGGTAGCGAACAAAACTTTTTGCTTCTGTGGGTATTATGCTTTCAAATTCATCCTCTTTAGGGTATTTTGCAAAAAAGTTGGACATTTTTGCCCCTCTTACCCACAAGAGCAAATGATGGCAAGTATAATACTTTTTTTTTATCATTTACCCTAGTTTTTATTATGTTAAACTTTGGATATGTATTAAGATAATTTATTTAATGATTTATAATTGTGTTAAATCTATGATAAAAATGTTTTGTTTTAAGTTTGCCCTAATTCACTTCAAGTTGTTTAACGCTTCAAGCGTTAAACCGAATTAGGTTTAACGCTTCCGCTAAATTAGGAGGAATTATATCACAACGTGAAGTACTTGCATATAAATTTCTGTTCGTCACTTGTTGAAGCATAGACTAGAGAGTATACTATGACTAGATTGTTTAACGCTTCAAGCGTTAAATTGAATTAGGTTTAACGCTTCCGCTAAATTACGAGGAATTATATCACAACCTGAAGTAATTGCATATAAATTTCTGTTCGTCACTTGTTGAAGCATAGACTAGAGAGTATACTATGACTAGATTAAGGGTGTGTTTGTTTGATTAAGATGTTACACATCCGAATCGACTACCGATATGAATCGACTACCACATCTTACTAATAAGAGGTAGCTATAATATCCGAATCGAATGAAAAGTGTTGTTTGTTTTTATAATTGTCCGAATGATTTTAATTTTCCCTTTTTTAAGTATATATTAAATTATTACAAATACGATTAATAAGTAAATAGTGTAAACTTAAAACAAAACATTTTTATCATAGATTTAACACAATTATAAATCTTTAAATAAATTATCTTAATACATATCCAAAATTTAACATAATAAAAACTAGGGTAAATGATAAAAAAAAAATATTGTACTTGACATCATTTGCTCTTGTGGGTAAGAGGGGCAAAAATGTCCAACTTTTTTGCAAAATACCCTAAAGAGGATGAATTTGAAAGTATAATACCTACAGAAGCAAAAATTTTGTTCGCTACCCTGAAGAGGAAAGTGTGGCAAGTATAGTACTTTTTTTGATCATTAGGCCCAAAATGTAATACATTAACACAACATGATCGACCTTGATATATGGCAATCATAGTCAACTATGACTAATTGATATAATAAGACCATAAAAGAAGGTTTAATATTTTTATAGATTATGATTCAAGGCATCCAATGACGACAATTTCATGATAACTTATTCAATTTATATTCTATAGTTGCTACAATTTACTTACCATGGATTTGTTAGTCTGGATTATGTAACGGGCCTAGCTCGTATCTAGAATATTCCATATGACTATTTATAGGCTCGATGTAATTGTATTCAATCAAATCAATAAAATATATCATTTCCCTCTTACATGGTATCAGGCCATAAAGACGATCCTATCCCCAAACCCTAAAAGAGCAACTCATTTTCCGGCCGTCGGCTTCGGCCGGCGGTCCGGAGGTCTCTCCATTGCTTGTTTCTATTTCTTTTATGTTAGTGTTGCCGCTTTTGATTCCTTCAATAAGGTCCATCACCCCAACTCCATTAAAACCACACCCACTGTTGCTGCAGCCTACGGAATACCACCATCACTGGTGTAGGGTTCTGTTTATTTTTTTTTAGTGTGGTATCACGATCTGGTCAAGTGGTGCTCGTACTTTTCTAGGGAAAAAAATCAAATAACGTCCTTATTAGTCTCTAGTGGCGGCTGGGATAGAATAAAATTAGAGGCTGTTGAGAATAAAATATGAGAATGAATTTCTTTATATTTTGCAAATGATGTGTTTTGGCTACCAATAATAAATGAGATATGGGGCTGCTGTGATTTCGAATGAAGTGCGCGAAAAAGAAAAAAAAAATGTTGATTTTTATGTTTTTCTATGGAAAAAAACGCCCCGTTTGTTCGGAAGATTCTTTGGGGTTGAAGTTTTATAACCAACGTTCGTTTTCTCATCTTTTAGTCCGTTTTAGTTGTAGATGATACTTTGGGTTATCCCATTTTCTTATTTATTATTATTTTTTTCTTGTGTTGGTGATTTGTGCTGAGGTCACAAATCCACACATTATTATTGTGTTCGTGCTTTAGGTCACGGGCTTGTGTGTTGGTGATTTGTGCTAAGGTCACAAATCCGCACATTATCATGTTAATGTTTTGTTTTTATTTTCTTCTCTTGTTTACTACTCCGTCCCGAGCTTTTGCGATTTCGCCGCTCGGACTGCGAGGGAGTGTTAGTCTGTATTATGTAACGGGCCTAGCTCGTGTCTAGAATATTCCCTATGGCTAAGAAGTTATAGATTAAGAATATGACATTATCATGACCCCGTATATTTGGATTGAGGCTTTGGGATTTTCATAATATATCAACAAAATTAATTAGGGGTGTGCAAGAAACCGAAAAACCGAACCTAAACCGAAAAAACCAAGAACCGAAACCAAAAACGAAACCGATTGAAAACCGACGGTTCGGTTTTATATTTTGAAATAACCGAATTTTTTGGTTCGGTTTGGTTTTAGCTTTAAAAACCGACCAATAGAAACCGAACCGACATTTAAAGTAAAAATAATATATCCTGCCTTGTTGTTCATAAATAATATAAGTACTTTATCTTGATATCATCCTTTTACATTACCGTTGTCAATGATGCATTTCAAATGTGTGATAACTCTGCTAATATTTTATTTCATGACAATATACATCAGACAAATGTGCTTTAAGGTAAAAAAAAAAATGAGTATACAAATGTCACAAGAACACATTAAGGTTGAATGTTAATGGTTGTTCGTGTTGAAGATGGTGCAATTACATCAAAAGATTGAAGAACTTGTTCTAACATCATTCTTTTTCGTTTACACACCTTCAATTGTTTCATGTACCTTTCAAGCTCTAACAAATCCTTGGAACTTGGAGGCAACTTTGAGAATGTTGGCACTTGATTTAAGACGGTTTTTACCCGTTTAGTACCGTTGTCAAATGCCGGTTTAAGATATGGTTATATTTTATGATATATGTCAAATCTACTTTGAAAAAGCAAAGCTCGATAAATCGATAGAAACCGAAAAACCGAAAACCAAACCGAAAAAACGACAACCGAAAAACCAAACCGACACAAAACCGAAATCGAATGGTTTCTAAAAATCAAAAACCGAATTTTTTCGGTTCGGTTTCGGTTTTATTCAAAAACCGAGCCAAACCGAACCATGCTCACCCCTAAAATTAATGGTTGTGATCACTGATGTTGCGTAACTGGGGTGAAAGAATTAACTGTTTACTTACCATGTGTAGTTAAATGACGAGGTAGATAATGTTCAAATCGTCATTGTTTTGAATGATAGTCTATAGTATAAAAATTATAAAGATGGGTTTAAGTTATTAAAACACGTTATTTCAAGTTGACTTTTTATTTCTTATAAGCAAGTTTAGTACACTTTGATTTAAGAATGAAAATTATATAAATGCAAGTTAAGCCATCGTGATAATTGTAAGTTGGCACGTTATTATGCAAAAATAATCATTAACTATTGTAGGTTCACACACCCAATTTTAGGTGACTTTTTTTTATTTTTTGGTAATCACAATTCTTGTTTGCAAGTGAATAGCCGATCAGAATATGTTTCAATACCACCATATTGCATCAAGTATATCACTCTTTTACGGTAAACATTTATTTCACCATTTAATGAGGGTTTGAGAAAATAAATCATCGATTCAATACAACTCATGAGTAAAGGTTACCGGAACATATGCTATTTATTGCCTAGGTTAGGTCATTGGATAAGGGTAAATTGACACTAAAAATAGATGGACGTGACGAGAGTTTCACCGGCGATACAACCTTTTGATACGTAAATTACAAAAAATATCATTAACAATTACAAACTTTTATAAGGTGCTCTAATATGCACATTTAATGTGTTGTAAGGTTAAAAATAGTGAATTGTGTATGTGTTTTTCTAGTATGACAACACATTATAATGTTCTTTATAAAAGTTTGTGACATTTAATGATATATTTTGGATTTTACGTACCGAAACTTTGAATAGAGTTTGTTGCTATTTTATGGCATGAAGTGCTTTTTAATGTAAATGGTATGTCGTTATTATGGCTGATGGGCATTTTGAATTTTTCTTGATACTTCAAGCTGCAAAGTACACTATTTCAAGTTGACTTTTAATTCGTTTAGTTATTGGCAGAAATTTCTGACACTACATGAAACATGACCCGAAGTTTCACCCGAAATTCGTTTAGTTATTATGGCATGGGTTAAAGGCATGTCAACCCGTCTAATGTTCGACTTAGTTAAGTGTTGGACATGTCAACCCATTAACACGTTTAATTACATAAACCACTAAAAGTATAAAAAACACAAATGCTGAAAAGTAAATATGATTACCAGAAGTCGTAAATATGATTATCTGTAGTTTGAAAATAAATTATAAAGACGGATTTAAGTTATTAAATCACGTTATTGCATATTGACTTTTCATTTCTTAAGTACAATTTGATTTAAGAATGAGAATTATGTAGATGCAAGTTAAGTCATCCTGGCAATTGTAAGTTGGCACGTTACTTATCAATTCAATCAAACCCTTAAAACAATTTCAGCCTTTAAATAGCCAAATCAAGAAACTTTAAATAACTACATAGCTAAATCAAGAAACTTTAAATAACTATATCTTTTTTTTGCATAAAATGAATTGTCTCAAAAAAAATTTACCTACACCCATTATGCGTGTCAGAATTTTTTATTATATAAAAAATCAAACAAATGAAAGAATGATTTTTTCTGTAAATGGTTCTGGAATAGATATTGAAAAATATGTGTACAACATGCAGTGGACCCTAATAATGTCTGATAATGGAAACAGATGTAAAGCAAGCAATTAACCCAAAAAAATTAAGTGTCAAGTTAGTGGAAAACCAACTAAGAAAAACACTAAGAATGCCATTTTTTTTTATCCTCTTAGCCAACACTTCGACGTGTGAACAGTGCCAGCTCAAGACACGGCTCCACAATACACCCCAGTCATCCTACTCCCTGTAGTCACCCCGACGGCTTTGCAACAGTACCGGCTCCAAAGCACCGCTTCAATAAATGTTATACTGTATAATGTAAATCAAATTCATAAATAATTGGTAGCTAGTTGACTTTCAATAAAAATGACTAACTAAGCCACGATAGCTAACTGAAGAAACCAAACTCATTACTGCTCATATGTATCATCAGATGCATGCTTTTGCCTCATTTAATTTGCGAAACGCAAGTATATGTTTTTGTCACTTTCGAAAATGCAATTTTTTACGTAACTAATATCATGGTAATCTAAATCATTCGTATCAATGTATCATGCGAAAATCCGAACTTAAGTATACTTACATACCAGACTAGAAAAAAAAATGACTATTTTGTTAAGTTTCACAGGAGATTCATAATAGCAACGAGTATAAGCTGTCTTGTCAAACACCAATAAAGTTCCTTGTTATAGGGATCTTCTAAACAAAAAAAAATAAGTTCATCCCATCGTCTTATGTACATCACATGGAACTTGTTAACCAGTGAATTTAAAAAAATATTAAATTACATAAGCATTAAATTCGAGATATTGATGTACCAACCCACGATTTGAATATAACATTTTTTTAATGGGTATCATGGATTAACTAAAGGGTCGCGTGGATTAACAAGATAAGCAAGATTTAAACTTAGCTTTATTCAAGTAGAATGGATCCTTGAAAACCATAGGAGTCGCCTTACTATGCGGCACATGTTTCAACAATCAACACATGACATGCTGGGCAAATCTAGTTGACATTGTATATTATAGTTCTAAAATCATATATTTGGGTAGGGCATTGTTTATGAGTGGTCTCAAGAAATCGAATTTTTCAGATCTGAACTTAATCTTTCTTTTAATTAGAGAATCTCAAGCTTTGGTTGCTCACCTACCCTTTAATTTTTTTTTTTTTTTTTTTAAAGTTAACTATTATTCACAAAAGCACACATCCATCAAATTGTGGAGAAGCAAAAAGGAAACATACAACTTTACATCAAACTAAAAGTATACCAATCATTCCATTCAATCGAGCGATTTCTCGATCGATTCCTATACCACAAAAAGCTAAGAGACTTAATATCTTGTAAGATTTTTCGAGCATCAATACTACCATTATCAAACCTTTTTCGTTCCTCGCCTTCCAGATGCACCAACAGGTAGTACACACAACACCTTTCAGGGCTTCACGTCTCTTCCTATCATTCATTACCATCTTATGCACCTCAAATAAATCCTTAGTAGAAAAGAAGAAAAGAGGAGCGGTCTTACACCAATTGCTCACACGCAACCATACATCCAAAGAGACCTCACAAGAACAGAAAATGTGATCCGCAGATTCCTCTTCCACATCGCACAACCCACAAGTAAGAGAGCCAAACACGCACCTTCTATCCCGGAGCGCCTCCACGTCGGAAGCCTATTCATTGCTAACCTCCACATGAAGATGTTACAATTTTTTGGTACCCAATTAGACCACTTGAAAACAAACCTGTTGCTATAGTCCGTACCACAAGATAGGAATTCTTTCACTGCCCGTACACTGAAATTATTATGATTACCACCAATCCATGTCCATCTATCTCGCTGGTTATTCAAGCGAGTATCCCCGAGCAGGCCCAACAGCCGCCTAGTTTCCCTCGACTCATCATCAGAACTCCCATCCATGTCAAGCCTCTCGAAACCCACAAAAGCCGTCACCAACAATGCCTTTAAATAGTTGATTAAACCCAAGGTCAGCATCCTTCACCTTAGATATCGTCTTCACAATGTTAACCCAAACGCCCGACACAGCCCTATTTAACGGAAGTGGTAACCAACGTCTCCTAGACCCGTGAATAGCATCCACCACCCTTCTCCATAAACTTTCCTCTTCGGTCTTGTAGCACCACATCCATTTCGAGAGGAGAGCGATATTAGCGTCCGCTAATCTACCTAGCCTGAGACCACCCACTTTGACAGGAGAGGCAATCCTCTCCCAAGCCACCCAATGAAGTTTATTAGCTTCCGACGTACCTCCCTATAAAAAGCGTATAATAATTCCTTCCAAGACTTCCACGACCTTAACTGGGGCCTTAAATAATGACAAGTAGTAAGTAGGGAGACTTTCCATCACACTTTTGATTAAAGTGACCCTCCCCCCATAGAGAGACACGACCCTTTCCAACGAGAAAGCCAAGACTTGAAGATTTCAAAACAAGAATTCCCAATTCGCTATTCGGTTCATATTTCCACCAATGCGTATTCCCAAGTAATCAAAGGGCACAATCCCTGATTTGCAAGCCACCATATCCGCAACTCTTTTCACCTCACTATCGTCAATCCCCACCCCAAAATTTGTGACTTCCCCATGTTGATCTTGAGGCCCGAACACAAATAAAAACACCTCAATATTCTAGAAACCTTTTTAAGCACTAGTACAAAAACGGGATTTGGTCACACATGGTCGAAATGGAACGGCCACACATTCGCATATTTTTGTGGTTGAAGGTACGAAAATTGACAACATTTACTAATTAGTCACACATGAAAATTTTGATTGTGTGACCATTAGAACTATATTGCCACACAATTGAACATTGTGTGGCTAAAGGTATCTGGTAATTTTTTTTCTGATCATTTAGCCATATATGAATTTGAAACGCGTGACAAATACAAGTAACCATGATGCATTAGTCACATGAAGTAACGTAGCGTTTGGTATGTCGTAATCAAAGCCGTAATGGAAAAGATTATTACGATGTAATGAATAAATGTTGTTTGTTGACATTTATAGAATGTAATGATTCATTACAAGTAATGTCCCATTTCACCAAAATCATTCCTTAGGGGCCCCCTACTTTTTTTCATTACGTCTTGTAATGGAATCAAAATTACATAAAACTCCATCATTAATTAACCACGTTAAATAAACTTTCTATCATTAATGGGTATTTTAGTCTTTTTATTATCGATTCCATTACGTCTTATCATACAAACAAAACATGATTAATAATTACAATGAATCATTACATTACACTCGTCAATCCATTACATCGTTTATTCCATTCAGTTGACATTTCATTCCGTCCTACCAAACGAACCCTAATTTTTTGTGTGTCTAAATCATAGAGTCAAGTTTTGTCACACATTATTTAAGGGTGACTGATATGTTTTGCTAAATCTTTAGCCACATCTGAAATTGGAACGCTTGACAAATGAAAGGTAAGGTTGAAGCATTAGTCACGATATACATATAAACAGTGACAAATATATGTCACACACTTGAACACTGTGACCAAATGCCATCTATGGTCACACTAAACGTTTTGTCACACATTCGTTAAGTGTAGCCAAAATCCAGTCACGTAAGTTAATATGTGTGTTTAAAGTTTAGTTTGTGTTAGCTTGCCAAAAGCTAATCTATATAGTCACATTTACTACTAACACTGTGATCAAATGCCATATATGGTCACACTAAATGTTTTGTCACACATATTATTTAAGTGTAGCCAAAATCCGGTACATATGGTCACGTAACTTAATATGTGGCCATTGGATGATTAACAGTTACACAAAATACACGTTTCTCACTTTAACCACCATATGGTCACACTTATTAACACTTTTAGCCACTTTATGGTTAATTGTATGTGACTAAATACCCAAAATAAACATGTTTTGTGTAACTAAATGTTAGAAAAGGCCACACAAACATAAAATTCATGTGGCCATTGGATGATCAATAGTCACACAAAATACACGTTTCTTCACTTTAAACACCATATGGTCACACTTATTAACACTTTTAGCCACTTTATGATTAATTGTATGTGACTAAATACCCAAAACAAACATTCTTTGTGTGACTAAATGTTAGAAAAGGCCACACAAACATAAATTTGATGTGGCCATTGGATGATCAATAGTCACACAAAATACACGTTTCTTCACTTTAAACACCATATGGTCACACTTATTACCACTTTTAGCCACTTTATGATT
The DNA here is from genome assembly GCA_022545495.1 of Chrysanthemum lavandulifolium. Classification (NCBI taxonomy): domain Eukaryota; kingdom Viridiplantae; phylum Streptophyta; class Magnoliopsida; order Asterales; family Asteraceae; genus Chrysanthemum; species Chrysanthemum lavandulifolium. The sequence goes on from CM040240.1 coordinate 268,834,503, forward strand.
AATTGTATGTGACTAAATACCCAAAACAAACATACTTTGTGTGACTAAATGTTAGAAAAGGCCACACAAACATAAATTTAATGTTGTCATTGGATGATCAATAGTCACTCAAAATACACAGTTCTTCACTTTAAACGCCATAAGGTCACACTTATTAACACTTTTAGCCACTTTATAATTAATTGTATGTGACTAAATACCCAAAACAAACATGCTTTGTGTGACTAAATGTTAGAAAAAAGCCACACAAACATAAAATTCATGTGGCCATTGGATGATCAATAGTCACACAAAATACATATTTCTTCACTTTAAACACCATATGGTCACACTTATTAACACTTTTAGCCACTTTATGATTAATTGTATGTGACTAAATACCCAAAACAAGCATGCTTTGTGTGACTAAATATTAGAAAAGACCACACAAACATAAAATTCATGTGGCCATTGGATGATCAATGGTCACACAAAAAACTATTCTGTTTTTCATAAACAGAACTAACTATGAATACTAAATGACTTAACTTAGGTATGCCGGACTTAACTTTGTCTTGGCAACCTTAACCACTAAAACTAACCTACCGGACTTAACTTTGTCTTGGCGACTTTAACCACTAAACTTTTACGTTTATAAGCAGACCACAACACAAAATATATATATATATATATATTTTTGGTGCAAAGGTGAAGTTTTATTAGTTAAGAACTTTGTACAATGAAATAAGCAACACACACTGATATGGACAAGTCCCATATCAAGTTGCATACAAGCCAACTCTATCCAATTACTGATATAACTGTTCTTATAAGTCTGATAACAAAAACAAACTGCCCATATCATCGACCATGGACAGATGACAACCAGCACAAAACCATCACAAAGAACACCTTTTAATGCACCACTAGGAACCATACACTTTCAGATAGGGGCTATACCAAGTAGTTTACATTTCCATCTCATGAATGGCTTCAACTACTTGGGAACACACACCCTAAATGAAGCCAACCAAATCCTACACAATCCAAAAAACTGTTTATAAACATGTCTACCAATAACAACTGATAACGACTAGAATTATGTTTTAACACATGCTAAATACTAGAATTATAACTAGGGTACAGGAAGACACCGAAGCTTGGTCGTCGCTGACAAAGTCAACAAGATTGAATCTGACCCTTTTGTTTCGTTCCCACTGACACTCCTCAACAATCTCTCTCCATCTGGCGTTTATGGTAACGTGTTTCTTGCTTTTAGGCCTATCGTTGTGGTGTTCCAGATTCACGTTCACATAAAACTCCATTTCTTCCCGGTATCTCAGCAGTGCGTTATGGTACTTCCACATGTTATTTCACTTCGTAAACAAATGTGATATGTTCTGCATTAAAAAGAACAATGTAGTATGCTCAACAAAATTATGTCCATGTGTTGAAGTATATATTAGTTTTTTCGAAAGAAGATAATGACTGAAATGATCCGATTTATATCATTACTTACACACACAAGAAGAAAAGGTGACAATAATGGTCGACAACAAGTCTGCCATCGAACTAATGAAGAATCATGTATTTCATGGAAGGAGTAAGCACAATGACATAAAAAATCACTTTATACGAGAATGTGTCGAAAGAGAATATTTACAAGTCGAGTTTATAAGTGGAGAATTTCAGAAGGCTGACATGCTCACAAAAGCACTACCGAAGATCAGATTCCTAACAATGAGACAATTAATCGGAGTCAAAGATCTACAACAAATCGATTGTGATTAAGGGGGAGAATATTGGGTTAATCCCAATCGACCCAAGTCAACACCCCATATGACCCGGTCAACCCAGAAGTCAAAGATAGCAGTTTATGACAGTTAACAAATAGCTGCCAAATGGCAGTTACAAACCTCAAAACTGACATACCTGTTGGTTCTGTAAACCAGCATGACTCTTCAAATTGTACCCTTTCATTTGTATAAATAGTTAGCACTGTGTACAGAATTATAATGATGACATATTGATTAATACAAAAGCAATTTACAGAACCTTTGATTCTTATTTGTTACTTGGTATATTTTGATTTAAGTTAGAAAGGCCATAGATCCAGTGATCCACCCATTGAGGCCAACATAGTACGTGGGTGCTTGTGCCCCATCCTACTAATGTGAATATTGTGCATTCTGTGTGACTTTCCAGGCATAAATTCAATGCAGATGAATCTCTTAGCATCTACAAGGCTTGCGTAGTTACAAATGGTCATAGTCAGCAAAAGGGTATTGACCGTGAGGAAACTTTTAGTCCGGTTGTAAAATCAGCTACCTATTGTACTGTTCTCAGCCTTGTTGTTTAGTGCAATTGTCCTATTCATTAGTTGGATGTGAAGAATTCATTTCTTCACGTTCACCTTTCTGAGATGGTTTACATGTATCAACCTCCTGGGTTTGTTGATCCTGCTCACCTGGATTATGTTTGTAATTTTCAGAAATCATTGTATGGGCTTAAGCAAGCCCCACATGCTTGGTTTTTAGCGCTTTGCCTCTTATGCTACACGAGTCGGTTTTCAGCACAATAAAATCGACTCCTCTTTATTTGTTTTTCATCGTGGGACCGACATTTCTCATCTCTTATTATATGTCGACGATATTGTTCTCAAAACATCTTCTGAAGCATTTCTACAGCCCGTTGTTAGCTCATTACATGCATAGTTTTCTATGACGGATCTTGGCTCTCTTAATTATTTTCTTGGCATATCGACTTTACGGACATCATCTGGCATGTTTCTATCTAAATATAAATATGCCGAGGAGATTATTGAGAGAGCTCATATGTAGCATTCTAACCCTTGTCTGACTCCAGTTGATACCGAGTCTAAGTTAGGTCCTGATGGCGACCCTGTTTCTGATTCTACCTTATATCATAGCTTGGCTGGTGCTCTTCAGTATTTCACCTTCATGCGTACATATATTTCTTATGCTATTCAATAGGTTTGCCTATATATACATGATCCTCGTGAGCCTCATTTTGTTTCTTTGAAACAGTTTTTTTGGTATGTTTTGGGTACTATTGATCATGGTCTACATCTGCATGTTTCTACTACTACTCAGCTCACTGCCTGTACAGATGGTGATCGGACTGGTTTCCCTGCCACACAACGTTCTACTTCTGTGTATTTTGTCTTTCTCGGGGACAGTATTATGTCATGGTCTGCTAAGAGGTAGGTTACATGTGACAACTAGCAAATTAGGGAGTCTATTTTAGGTAACCGCATTATGTTAAACTAAACCGAGCTTTTGCCTTTATCGCTATTTTAGGTAACCGCAAATTAGGGAGTCTATTTTAGGTAGCTTCATTAGGTAACCGCATTAGGTAGGTTACATGGCTCCACGCTTCGGGTCGTGACCCCTAACGATGGTCATGGTTTGGATGAGACGCGTGGAGCCAAAAATCTTCTTGAGCTTGTTTGGTTCACGTGGTCTTAACCGTGACCATGTCATGACCATTAGGGTCATAACATTGGTTTCAGGTATATTTGGTTGGTTGATTGGTTGGCGAGATTGAATTGGGTTGATTTGAGATTGAATTGCGCTATTATGACTTTTATTTGGACTTATTATATTATTATATTTCATTTCAATGCTAAGAACGATACAAAGGATTGGGTATATAACACCAATGTAGATTAACAACACAAAGTATATGTCTCCATATGAGAACTTCATCATAGGGAACACGAGAGCGATGAGTGTTACGGCGATGACTACGAGGGCGATGTAAACCATGTTGATGACGAACCTTTTTGGTTTTTGGTTTGAGATGAGATGAGATGAGGAGGAAGATGAAGTTTTGAATGAGAGGTAATTTTTGAAAGTGGATGATTTGAAAAAGTGGGGATTTGGTGGTGAAGTGATCGGAAGGGATATTTATGGGGAAGGAGGAACTTTTGAGATTTGTGTTTTGTTTTATTATTAGAAAGATATGATTTTTGGATTAAATGAGATAAACCGCAAATTTTATAAACCTCAACTTTAGACGAAAAAGCAACACGTATGCGAGAAAAGTTTCCTAATGAAGCTACCTGTAATATATAAATATGCACAAAAGATAATCATATAAATTCCTATGTAAGCATACTTATTTATCAAGCTAATGTTATTTAGAGATAAGAGGAAAGTCATACCTCTAATGCACTTAGGAATGTCTTTACAAATGACACACTAAATGTCAGTAGACAATTCCAGTTCCTTTGTGTTTAAGATACCTTCTTAGGGAAGGTATTCTTGTTACCAAGCAATTCCTATGGCTTGGTAGGTATGAGTTTTAACTAAGCAACATGACAAAGAAAGTTAGTGCAATTAGATAAATAGTAAGAAAAAAATGTTGTCATCTAATCAACATCCAAACAAAGTGTTTTAAAAACATGGTGTTTGTTTTTATAAAAGACCTTCTTTGTAGTTTTCAATTCACCATGGATCGTATCAAGTTTTTAAAGTACAATATACTTTAAGAAACTTGGTAATAAAGCTCTGATGCCAATTGTGAAAAACTAGAGGGGGGGGTTGAATAGTTTTACCAATTAAAACTTTGTTTTAAACTATTTAGATCGACTTATGTCAATCCATTTGGATGTGTGTTGGATGTTGATAAACAAACATATAGAAATATAAATATTTAATGAAAAGATAAAGAGTAAGAAGCACAAAACCACAACGCGAGTATTTATAGTGGTTCGCCACAAGGACACCTTCCTTGCCCTACTCCACTCCCCGAGTCACCTACTCGAGAGTTCGTAATCACTACACAACACCGACTCCTTATGGTGGAGAAACCTTCACGTTGCCTACTCTTTATCCGTTACAAGGCTAGATATCGGGTTCTTTCACCAAGGAGAACCAAACCTATCACGACGTCACCTACCCTTTATCCGGTACTAGGATGATACCGAGTTTCATTACAATGGAGGAACTACTACCCAACACTACACCAACACCTAACCCCATAGGAGATCTACTCCTAATAACATCAACAAGGATAACAATATCCTTTGACCCAATACTAATCTATCTTGTACATTGAATCACACCATATCGAATGTACACCTTAGGCACCTTTCACTAATGCCTTTGACTCGATCTTCAAGACACCCTTCACTAATGTCATGTAACTTGACTTCTAGCCACCCTTCACTAATGCCTCTAGTCTTGACTTCTAAGCACCCTTCACTAGTGCTTTCAATACGGATGATCGACACCCTTCACTAATATCTTCGTCTTTGAAACTTGAGACATCTTTCACTAATGTCTTCAACACTACACATCTTTTGGGAAAGAAGAAAACTATCAACAAAAGAACCTTAGTAGTCTTGATGACAACGAAGCATGGCAACTCATTGACTTGAGCTTGCTTGACTTCAAAAAGTGGTGATCTCTCCTTTAAGAGGAACCTAGAGGATCACACAAAAAACAAAACTACATACATAGATCACTTGGATATGGGTTAGAGAGTTTTTAACTCAAGGAGAAAGTATGTGAGAAAGGGGTGAGAAACAATGAAGAAATGGTTCACTATTTATAGAGAGAAAATAGCTAATGTTCCACGGATCCCTCACTTGAGGGATCCGTCCAGTGCAATACTGGGGATCCGTGGGACGCTCCCCTTTGCCAATGGGTTTTGGGTCATGGGTCATGGGTTATGGATCATGGTATCAAATTAGATACAATGTATCTCCAAGATGCAATGTATCTAGTCCATGGTTCATGGATTAAAACTATGGGCCATGGATTAAAACCATGTATGGTTTAGGCATGATGTCATGCAATGGGTTATGGGTCAAGATCCATGGGTATGGGTCATGGACTTTGGGTTGTACCCAACTATATTCAATGTATTTGGTCAATGGGTCAAATACTTAAGTTTCTACCATTTATATCACCCATTATAATACATACTAGTTATGTATATATTTGCCCAATATGTAAGCATTAGTTGTTGTACATATATATTATTAAATAATAAAATCACTTACACTTGTTTTAGTGTTTTATGTGAAAAGCGTAAGTGTGTTAGAAAACTATTGGCTCATACCATTTACGTATTTTATTTGTTTCATTAAAATGATTTTACGTTTGTTATCGACAAAATATTAGAAGATCATAAAATATAAATAAACATTTTTACGGCTTATTTGTATTAACAGTTTGGACTATTGATTGATTAAAAGCCGAGAAGTCGTGACTCGTGCTTGTGGACTCGAAACGAATAATGATATGAGACTTATATTGGATTAGACGTAATAAATATGTATATAAACATGAATAATAAATGGTGAAACATAAATAATAAAAAGGTTTTTATACCAAAACTATCGATAACAAGACTCGTCTTGTTATTTACTATTTTAAATGGAAACTAACGACTAAAAATGGAAAGGTTTTCTAATAAATAAGTAATTAATGTTTCGAGTGCACTTTTATCAAAATGTGCCAATTATGAACATTTAATACTTTTTCAAGTATTTATTTATTTACGTTGTGTGCATGGGTTATGGATAACCTAACATTAATAGTGTCGATCCACGTGGATGACGGACTTATTAGGTTGACGAATCTAATAAGAGCCCGTTAGGCACGTTGGATAACAATAGTAATGGGTGAATTATCCTTATGACTCGTTAGGATGCGACCGGTTTATGGGATAATAAGCGACACGAATAAATAATTGAGTTTATCGAGTTGACGAATTCGATAAGGTTTACTATTTATTCCGAAACTTATTGGACTATGGAGCTTATCGCTTAGACGTCTCATTGTGTTGCATTGAGTCACATATTGGTTGTTTGAGTGCATTCATGATATCATATTGAGTCGATACACCCACATGAGGATACCAAACGCTAGGATTAAACGGTGAAACAAGACATTTTTGGAGATAAAGAAAAGGAATACATTGGGGTAGATAACGTTGATTTTGGGAAATATATATTAAAATTGGTTTACATTAATAGGTTGTGCCGAGTCGATAGTTGTTGTGCCGTGATTAGTCATTATCTTACGCTAGTGTTTATTTGTGTGTTGCTTGCTTGAGGTGAGTTTCATAGCCCCACTTTTATCTATTTTTTAACTAATTTGGGGTGAGAATCATGCTACTATTTTTGGACCTTCTAAACTATTTTGATTTGCTTATGTGCTTGGTGATTAGATAGATATGTGGTAGCTGTTGTCTTAGTCTAGGGTAGCAATCCTAATTGCTATAGAACTTGCCTAGCTAAGTATAGACTCCTACCTCGACCTAGTCCAGGGTTAGCAATTGTTCTAGACTTTGCTACGACTGTGCTGACTAGTGTCGCTAGGGGCCCATTATGACGTCGGATATGATATTGATATGTGATTGATGTGTATCTATATTAGGTCTCGCATAGCAAATTAACTCCTACAGGTCCACTATTTTTAAACCTGAACTTAAACCTATGAACTCACTAGTGTTTGCTGACCTTTTAGCATGTTTTCTCAGGTAATTAAGTGATGTTTGGAGTACGTGTACTGTGGAAGCTTGGCAAGGAGGCATGGTTCAAGGATCATAATCAACTCTGATAATTTATAGGGACCTATTTTATAAAATCATGTTTGGGCCTAATATTTACATTTTGGGATTAATGTTTTGAATATTTAAATTTGGGATTGATTTTGAATGATAAATGACTATCTTGTTTGCTATACTTGTGTGAGATACCAATCCAAATGTAACGCCCCGAAAACTTGATTAAGTCTTCCGCTGTATCGAGATTTGGGGGTGTTACATTACATTATCCCGCTCTAGTGCTGAGACGGAATATCGTAGTGTTGGTAATGTAGTTGCTGAAACTCCTTGGGTTCGAAATCTTTTGCGTAAGCTAAATGCTCCTTTACTTACAGCTACACTTGTCTACTATGATAATGTTATTGTAGCTTATCTTTTTAGTAATCCGGTTTAGCACCAACAGTACTAAGCATATTGAGATTGATATTCACTTTGTTCGTGATTATGTGGCTTCGGGGCAAGTTCGCATTTTGCATGTTCCATCTCGGTTTCAGTATGCAGATATTTTCACCAAAGGTCTTCCACGTGCTTTATTTCTCGAGTTTCGTTCCAGTTTGAATATCCAGAAACCTCCCGTTCCAACTGCGGGGGTGTATTAGTCGAAGATATTAATGGGCCTCATGTATTAGTTTAGTGTTTAGCCTAATATTGTTTTGTAATGGTTTAGCCCATTATCTAGTTGGGTTACTTTCAAAGCATTGTATTTACTTTATATATGTTTTATGATTATTAAACGAGGCAAGGGGGATTTACCAATTTTAATAAAACTACTTATTATACAAGTAAAGAACTAGAGATAATTAAAAATCAAAATGCAAATCATCCTACATTTTTCCACCTTTTCTTATATCATCATAGTTTTATAATTTCTTAGTAAACTAGTACAAGGTAATAAGCCTATATTAAGCTAACTACTAATACATTTTCTTTCTCTTGAGATAATGTTTCATCTTTGGATTGAGAACATATATTCAAAGTAAAGCTTCTCTAGACTAATTGATTCTAAACCCTAGTGATCTATAAGTTTCATAATTCGTCGTCCTCTCGCCTTTTTAGGTTGAATCATGGGTTTTCGGCTTCATCTTGTAGCATTCTCTTCTTTTCTCGTTGCCTTTGAATATCTTTGTTATTTCCAAAAAATATTGGTCAGAATTCAAGGCCACATATATGAGGCTAAACATAGGTCCTTAATGACTTGTAAATTTCATATCAATAGAAAGGAATTTTTTCAAAAGCTGAGTTAAATTTCCACACTTGAATCTCCATTGATACGCACCCATGTTTCGTTATTAAATGAAGCTTAGAAAATTGTTAACACTACCATTTCTTTTAGTTTTGAAAGAAGTGGTTATTTGATTATAAGGTAGAAAGTAGTCAAGATGTTCCATGTTTTAGGGTAGCTCATGCATGCATGTGTTTAGTTCTTAGAATAGTAGAGTAGTGGGTCACGTACAACTAGTTATTGTTCTTAGATAACCGCTTCTTATTAGTCCTATTTATATGTAATCCTTATGTCTTGTAATGAAGAAGAAAATTGATTAAAGTCTTAGCTTCTCTAGTTTTCTTGGAGTCTTACCCGCTCAAAAGGCCTTATCCATCTCGTCCCGTATCTACTTTTGGGAGATTGACCATCTATAATCGGTCTCTTATCATCCATCCATCCGTCTTCCCTTTGAGTGTTACCATTTATGTTCAATGCGCTTGGGGTTATAAAATAAACCCGTCATAAAAGGTTCATGTTTTGCAAGTACCACATGTTATCTATACTACCTTATAAAGCATGCATATTTCCATCCTAACTCCGAGCCTCAATTTTAAGATTCAGCCATCCAACCCTTCGTCCGAGCCTAAATTTACACACACCAAACCAACATCCAATCTTAAAAAATTACCAAACCAACAAAACCTTATAAACCTACCATACAAACAAATACCCCACACATCCTCTTCTTCCCATCCCATTTACTTTTAAAAAACACACACACAAAACACTATAATCTCCCAACTCACGCCCAAACTCAAATACTCTCCCAACTCACACCCGAACAGAAATACACACCCTCCTTCATCTTACTTTCTCACAAATCAAACCTACCTATCCCATTTACTTCCATAAATAAAAACACACACAAAACAACACATCTCCCAACTCACCAAAAAGTGCACACAAAATACTTGCTACAATATTCGACCACCACCACCAAACCCTCCACCTCCACGGACGTCACACCACCGGATCCACCGTCCCCGCTACCCCGTAAAGCAAACCATCATCGGACCACCACATAGCGGCTACAACCGGAGGAGCCACCTCAGTAAACACCAAGTTTTGAGGTATTTTCGAGTTTTTTTTTTCATGAATCTATGTTTATTAATCAAATTTTAAAGGTTTTTTTTATAGATCTATATTATTTATTTGTAGATCTATGATTTTCTTTTTAAGTTTTTGGTTCTCTTTTTTACAACCGCAACTTACATTTTTTTCGTATACCGATATGTTTTTTTTTTTGTAGATCTAACGTTTTCTTTTTTTTAGTGTCGCCGCTTGGAACATATCGGTCTAAGAAAAAACAAAAACATTTTTTTTTTTTTTTTTTTTGTATTTCTTTTATAGATCTACATGTATTTGCATGTTTTGAAGGTATTTTCATTTAGATCTGAATTATTATATTTGGCTCTTTTATTTTGTTCACCACAAAACTCTACTTGTGCCACCATTGGAATCTCTTCTTGTTACCGTCACGGATACTTTAGGTGTTTTGAAGTTTGGTAGAGTTCTTTTATATATATCTATATGTTTTGGAATTTTTGAGGTTTTGTAATTAATATCCGGGTCGTTATAATGTCTCTTTTTGTTTGTTACCTAGCTAATACTCCCGTACGCCTTACTTGCCCTTTTGTCGTCCCAGAATCAGAGAGCGTCGCCGTCGGTGTACCGTAATCTATTGGGGATGTATAACTTTTATTTTATCCGTGGTCGTGAGTATTTTTCAGTGGTCATTTTTGATGATCTAACATTAGAATATGGTTATAAATTTATAATAAATTTTATAATTTTTCTTAACTATTTTCTTTGTGTTTTGTACTTGATCTATATGGTTTGATGCTTATATCATTTTTGTGATTTTTATTTCAGATATCCTTTTTCTTACAGCTTTCGTTTTTAATTAATTTAAATATATGGTTTTTTCCTTTAGAATTGATTTATTATTATTATTTTTAAACTATATCGATCTTTTGATAAATCTAATTATTTTGAGTTATTTTTCTAAAATTATGATATCGATGAGTATTTTTATTATTATTATTCTTAATCGGATTCTTTAGAGGTTCTTGTATAAATATTAATTGTGTATTCATTTGATACATATTTTTATCAAAAACATTATTAAATTTTTTAGTAAAAAATAAATAAATAATGATGAAGTGAAGTGATATTGACAAAATTGTCAAGAAAAATGTCAGATTTGTACTCCCAATGGAATAATGCCTATATGTGTAGGTAGCTCATGTGATACTAAAAAAAAGTACAAACATAAACACGAAACTATTTGAATGGACATATCAAGTGTGAATATGCATGTTGTCTAATTTTGAATTTTTAGTTTTTTACCTGGTACAAAATGTATATGTGACCGATTATTGTAATTTTAGTTATGCTAGCTTTTGAAATTGTTTGAAAACATTTGAAATTTTTTGAAAACATGTTTTGAGTTTGGACGTTTGGTACTCATGATGCCCATCATGTTTGAAGTTTGGACAATATAAAATTATTCTAAATAAACACGATTTACACGTAAAGAAGCATTGACTAGAAAATAAAAGAAAAAAATGTGACATAAAGAAAAATGTGACATAAAGCTTTAAACCTCTAGAAAATAAAAGAAAAAAGGTGACATAAAGCTTTAAACCTCGGGAAGTGATGATACTATAAGGGTGTGTTTGGTACCGAGAATTGGGGCAAGAGAAATGGAAATGGTTACATTTCTCTTGTTTGGTACCGAGAATTGAAAAAGCGGAGAAATGGGTTAGAGAAATGGAGAGAATTGGGTAGTGTAATTTGGTTAGCTCCATTTCTCTTATTTTGGTGGAGAAATTGGAGAAATGGATTATTTTTTTTTTTTTTTTTTTTTTTTTTTTACATTTAAAAAATATTTAAAAAATAAATTTTTTTAAAAAATTATTTTTTTAAAATAAGTTTTTTAAATAAATACATTTTTTAAATTATTTTTAAAAATTATTTTTAAATATTTTTTTAAATAAATAAGTTTTTTTAAATAAATACATTTTTTTCAAAATTATTTTTAAAAATTTATTTTTAAAATTTATTTTTAAAAAAATATTTTTTTAAATATTTTTTAAAAATTATTTTTTAAAAAAATAAGCTTTTTTTTTTAAATATTTTTTTTTAAATTATTATTTTTTTTAAAAAATAAGTTTTTCTTTTAAAATAAGTTTTTTTAAAAAAAAATTATTTTTGAAAATTATTTTTTTAAATAATTTTTTTTGGGAATTATGCACAAGTAGGAATTTTCTTTTCTCTCGAATTTCTCTACCAAACGCGTGACTCATCAATTATCTCTGGTTTCTGCTTACTTTAAGACCACGGACGCATGGCTATTTGTTGAAGAAGAGGATTTCTGCTGAAGTGTTAAAGCCGTGCGTGGTTTCTGCTGAAGAGTGGAAGCTGACTAGGATCTGCATGCGCTTTATTATTTACATGCTAACCCATCCTTATTGTTGTACTGCTCGAGGTTAGCATGGGCATTAGCATGAGCATATTTAGAGTAAACCCATAAATATTCTGTATGGGTTAAACATATATTTTAGTTATATGTTTGTTAGAATCTAGAGTTCCTTGTCTATAAAAGGAACCGTAGAATATGTAATAGAGGATCCGAAACACAGAGTTTCACTTAATAAAAGATCCATAGAGGATCTAAGAGTTCTTAGTTATCATAACTTGTATTTATATTCCGCTAAAGAATACAAGTTGTAGAGATTTTCTATTAGTTTGCTTGTGATTACATAGGCAACACTAACGATCTCCGAGTGCTTAAGATCTGTCAAGGTCTTTGTTTCTAACAAGTGGTATCAGAGCCTCGGGAAAGTCTCTACGATACTAAGAACCATATTTATCCTCACCCCCATACAACCAAACCTTCATTCACCATGCCTGGATCTGATAATGAAACTGAAGTCACCAACACCAACAACACCAACACCACTTCCATGCAACAACTCAGTCTTTCCAACAGTAATGGTAAGTTTCCTTATCTAAAAAGGGAAGAGTATGATCTTTGGACGATGAAGATGCAGAACTGGATCTCCAATATTGATTGGAATCTTTGGGAGATAGTGAAGAAAGGAAACAGTCTGAAGAAAACTATTCCAGACCTTGATGGGAAGTTTACCATTGCTCCTCCCAAATCTGCTGAAGAGGTGCTGGCTGTGCAAAGAGAGCACAAAGTAAAAACTATCCTTCTTCAAGCCATTCCTGAAGATCACTTGTGTGATTTTCACCACATGGATGATGCAAAGGACATATGGATGGCTCTCAAAGCAAGGTTCGGTGGCAATGAAGAATCCAGGAGAATGAGGAAGTCCATGCTGAGGCAACACTTTCAAGATTTCAATATCTCAGAAGAAGAAGGTATCCACAAGGGATACGACAGGTTCCATAAGATTTTGAGTCACCGAACCAGTGAATGCAAGACGACAATGATGATTGCAATTCAAAGTTCCTACGATCTTTGCCTCCATCATGGTTACATGTAAGTATAGCTCTTAAGGCTAAAGGTGGGTTGGACATACTCACCTTTGATGAGCTGTACAACAGACTCAAATCTCTTGAACTCGATGTCGAACTCCCTACCGTGCATCCTCTTACGGTCATACAACCTTTGTTGGGACATCTCACTCCAATATGATGATACATGCTCCTAGCTCAACTTACTTACCATCATCATCATACACTCCCACTCCACCATATAACAATCGTCCCACTCCATCATGCTCTCAAGCTAAAACTGTAGTGTGTTGGAGGATGTTCTTCATTCATTTGTTCTTGATTATGATACTCAATGACATCTTGTGTATGAAGATTTTGAGCGGTGGACCCACTTGAAATGGAGGAGATGGCCGAAATGGCGGTGGCCATGCTTTCGATGGATATCAAAAGGTTTGAGGAGAAGTGCGGGAGGAAGTTTGGCTTCAAGGAAAGGATCCACTCGCTTTGACGGAAGAAAAGTCAAGTGTTTCACTTGCCACCGGATGGGTCATTTCTCGAGGAATGCAAGGATAGGAAGGTTGGAGATGGAGCAAACTACCTTCCTATCGCCAGAAAGCGAAGGAAGTGGAACTTGACTCTTGTCACCATGGATGCACCACTCAACTGGGCTACGCATGAACCTGTGGATGAGGAAGCTGCTGATACAGAGAAGCTTGGATTGCTGGCAAGATGTACTTTAGAATATAGGCATGATCATTTTGCCTTGATGGGACTTTCTCAGGTACACAATTGTATCTTTGGTTGTAGTGAAAGATACAATGAACTTAAAGAAGCTTATGATACTATGAAACCTAGATACAATGAATGCTATGTTGATAATGAAGCTTATAAACTATCGTTAAAAACATTAGAAAGACAAAAGGTATGGTTTCAAAAGAATCAGATAGCTTATGAAGAAAAGATAAAGGTGTTACAGTTTGATCTAGATATTGCTAATATTAACTTAAAACGCACTGAGAAAGAAAAAGCTGATGCTTTGTCTGAGAACCTAGAGCTTAAAGAAAAACTAGCTGAGGAAATAGCTAGACATAAACAATGGTTAGTATCAGGTGACCAAGTAGCTCGCTTACTCTATGGTAGTCAATCTGCAAACTCAGGTTTAGGTTTAGGCTTTCAAAAGTATATAGGTCCTGAAGCTAGGTATGATGGGCGTAAATCAACACCAGCAGGGTTAGCTAACTTTGTAAAAGAAGGTGATTTGCATGCTGTCCCTGGACCTATTAGAGGTGAATTCATGCCCACTGACCTATCCACTTGTGACTTTGATGGATCACACCATCTGTATGGCAAAAAGTCAAAAGACTTGCCAGACCCCGATGCCTCATCTAATGACTTTGTCTCTTGCTCGACAAAGGACAATTCATCGGATCAAGGGTCTACTTCTTATGCCACCGTGATTCAAGTGATAAGTCGACCTTCCCAAGCCTCTCACCGAGCCTACACCCAAGCACACCCAAGTCTCTCTACAAGCCTTCTAGGGTAGTGGCGAGGAATCAACTTCAAGATAGTTTCCTCACGAAGATTTGTCTTTAAATCTTTGCATAATCGATCTGTTAAAACAATTCCTTTAATGTTTCTGGTTTAAGTACTTCTACATGTAATAGAACATCTCCCTATTTGAATAAATCTTCCAAAAGGAAGACATGTTTTGTGTGTGGAAGTAAATTTCATTTAATTAAGGATTGTGATTTCTATGAGCAAAGATTGGGTGCATGTGCTACTCATCAGAAACCTAGATCAGTGTGGAACAATGTTGATAATATACCACCTTATGTCCCACAAGCAGCCTATACTGATTCTCCTTGGAGAAGATCTGTTGCCAGACCTTTTGTGCAACCAACTAGCCCATATTTTAATAATGGTTATTGGCCTACTTATGTTGACCCAATGAATGCTGGGAAAGGATTTTGGGGTACTGCTGTCAAGCCCTCAGCAGGTTGTTCTTGGAATAAAAAGGGACCCAAATTTCAATGGAAATCCAAGAACAATGGTGGATCTTTCTCATCTGCTAGACCTAAATCATCGATCCATAAGCGGGTTCAAGTCGAGAATGACTTGAGCCTCCTTTGTTACTAACATTCTTTTGTATATATTTTTGTTACTATAGGATCATCCCTTAAGCATAAAGATATTGGTATTGTTGATAGTGGTTGTTCAAGAAGCATGTCGAGGAACGTAGATATGATGCACAATTTTGTTCCTATAGAAGGAGGAGGCAATGTGACTTTTGGTGGAAGTGATGGAAGAATCCTTGGAAAGGCACCATCAAGACACCTCTCTCGAACTTTGAGAATGTGTACTATGTTAGGGAACTTGACACTTCAACTGTTCTCGGTCTCACAAATTTGTGACACCAAGAACAAGGTACTCTTCTCTCGAAGATGAATGTCTTGTCTTGTCTAAAGACTTCAAGCTTCCGGAAGATACATCAATTCTGAGAGTTCCTCGAACCCACAATTTATACACATTCAACCTTAATGAAGTTCAACACGAAGGTGACCTCACTTGTTTGGTGGCTAAAGCATCCTGGATGAATCTACAAAATGGCATAGGAGGATGGCTCATGTGAATTTCAAGACCATAAACAAACTCTCCAAAATGGGTCTTGTTGAAGGTCTTCCTCCAAAGTTTTCACCAATGATCATAATTGTGTTGCATGCAACAAAGGAAAGCAACACAGAGCTTCCTACAAAGTTGTCACTGCTGTGAGCATCATTTCGAGCCTCTTGGTTGTTACATATGGATCTATTTGGTCCAACTCAAGTCGAAGCATTGATCACAAGTATTTTTGTTTGGTTATCATGATGGCTATAGCATATTTTGTTGGGTGTTCTTTCTAAGGACTAAAGATGAAACATCTCCGGTCTTGAAAGACTTCATCACCCTTGTTGAAAATCAATTGAGCAAAAGGTTAAGGAATTCGGTGTGATAATGGGACGAGTTCAAGAATGCTATTCTTATAGAACTCAGTAGGTCTAAAGGATAAAAGGGACTATAGCAATCCAAGAACCCCACAACAAAATGGGGTGGTGAAAGAAAGAATAGGACCTTAATAGAGGTGCAAGATCAATGCTTGCGACTCTAAATTGCCCACTATGTTACGGATCAAGTCATTGGCACAACTTGCTATGTGCTAAACAGGTCTCCATTACTAGACCTCACCTCAAAACACCATATGAACTTCTCTTTGGGAAGGTTCACGCCATTCATTACCTAAAACCTTTTGGTTGTCAAGTGACCATTCTAAACACCGGTGATCCGTTGGGGAAGTTTGATGAGAAGGCGATGATGGTTATATTGTGGGTTATTCAACTCATAGTAAGGCATACAGGGTGTACAATTTGCAAGCCAAGAAGATAGAGAGACTTTGAACACGAGATACATGGAAGATAAGCCCAATGTTCAGGGATGGGTCATGTGTGGTCTTTTGACCTTGACTACTTAACTGATTATTTGGGTTATACTAGACATATGGCTAACCAAAATGCAGGTTCTCAAGAGTCTCCCACTAACAATGCAAGTACCTTGGATGCTGACTCTGAAAATGAGTTTGAAGATGATGAACAACCCATACTTGTGCCTTCTTTCTCCCCTAACCATATTGCAGGTGACACATCTAGAGATACTTCTGAAGAGAGTGAAGATGAATCCCATTATGCTGAGGATCTTGCTAGGCTTCAGACTCAAGAGTTTGCAGCTAAGCTTGAAGCTGAAAAGTTGAATGGGGAGATTGCAAATGAAGCTATCGAGAAACCATGTTTCTGCGACATTGATCCACCTCTCCCATCATCATCAAATCTGCTGAAGGCTCGGTTGTCTCTACTCCTATTCCTTCTAAAGTGTCCATGACTTTGGTGAACCCTATACTTGCTTTCCAAGACCTTCAGATCTTGGAAATCATCAACCCAAATCTGGCATGTTCACCTCACCTTCCTATGATACAACCTTTGAACCAACTTTGTCTAATCTTAAACCATCCATTGAAGTCAACCCCACTGCTACTAAAAGAATCAACATAACTCACCCTCAATCCAATATTATTGGTGATATTCTAGCACCTGTTAGAACTCGAAGGGCTATCACTAGTCCTAAATTTGGACATGTTGCTTTTCTCTCTTATGTCTCAAACCAGCAAAGAGACAATCACACAGACTTCAAACATTGTCTGTTTGCTTGTTTTCTTTCTCAAGTTGAACCAACAAGTGTTACTCAAGCTCTTGAAGACTCAAGTTGGATTGAAGCAATGCAAGAAGAAATGCAACAGTTTCAAAATCAACAAGTTTGGATCTTGGTACCACTACCTGATGGCAAGTATGCAATTGGGACCAAATGGATTCTGAAGAACAAGAGAGATGCAAGGGGTGTTGTTATTAAAAACAAAGCAAGACTAGTGGCTCAAGGGTATAGACAAGAGGAGGGATTGATTATGATGAAGTATTTGCACTGTTGCAAGAGTTGAGGCCATTCAATTTTCTTGGCTTATGCATCTTACATGGGGTTCATGGTGTATCGGATGGATGTTAAAGGTGCTTTTACGTATGGTGAGA
The DNA here is from genome assembly GCA_022545495.1 of Chrysanthemum lavandulifolium. Lineage (NCBI taxonomy): Eukaryota > Viridiplantae > Streptophyta > Magnoliopsida > Asterales > Asteraceae > Chrysanthemum > Chrysanthemum lavandulifolium. Next base: position 268,852,401 of record CM040240.1, read on the forward strand.
TAGAAGAGGAGGTTTATGTCACTCAACCCAAAGGATTTGAAGACCCAGATCATCCTAATCATGTTTACAAGGTGGTTAAAGCTCTCTATGGACTTCATCAGCACCAAGAGCATGGTATGCTAGGCTTTCATCATTTCTGCTGAAGCATGGCTATCGAAGAGGTGCCATTGATAAGACTCTTTTCTTGAAGAAGAACTCCACAAGACATCATTCTTGTGCAAGTGTATGTGGATGACATCATTTTGGATCCACTAAAGAAGCTTGGTGCGGGGAGTTTGAGGAGGCGATGAAGGAGAATTTCGGATGAGTGCTATGGGGAGCTTACTTTCTTTTGGGTCTCAAGTTCGTGAGAACAAGATGGGATATTTATCTATCAAGATAAATATGTGAGGACATTTTGAAGAAATTTGGTATGGAAGGTGTTAGGGCCGCCACAACACCTTATGAAGCTCAAAAACAAAGACCAACAATGAACCGGATCTACCTATGAATGTTCATTTGTACAGGTCCATGATTGGTTCATTGATGTATCTAACAACTTCAAGGCCTGATATAACTTTTGCTGTGAGTGTTTGTTCTCGACATCAAGTCACTCCACTTGCTTCCCATCTCAATGCAGTGAAAAAGATCCTTAAGTACCTTAAAGGCCAACCTCATTTAGGCCTTTGGTACCCAAAAGAGTCTCCTTTTAAGCTGGAAGCATATAGTGACAGTGATTATGCTGGTGCCAATCTGGATAGGAGATCCACAACTGGAGGTTGCCAATTTCTTGGAAAGAGGTTGATTTCTTGGCAGTGCAAGAAACAAACCATTGTGGCTACCTCAACAAGCAAGCGAGTATGTTGTTTGCAAAATTGTTGTGGACAAGTCCTTTGGATTCAAAACCAATTGTTGGATTATGGGTATAACTTCATGAACACAACAATTTTTATTGATAATCAAAGTACCATATGCATTGTCAAAATCCGGTTTTCACGGTCGAACTAAACACATTGAAATCGAGCACCACTTTATAAGAGATGCATATGAAAACATTTGATAAAAGTGGCTAAAATTCATCTTGATGATAATGTGGCGATTTGTTAACAAAAGCTTTTGATGGACCAAGGTTTCAACACCTTGTGGTCAATATTGGAATGCTTAACCCTTAACGCAAAGTTTAAGGGAGGCATAAACCTCGGGGAGGCATATGCCTCGGGGAGGATTTTGTAGTAAACTTTGTATATCTTTGTGTATAATTTTGTTTGCTAACACTAACTTGCTAATAATTCTTTAGTTTGTTTGTCTCTGGTTTGTTTTTGTGTGTATTTGTGTCTGTTTTGCAGTTTGTCTATTTCAAGTGCAGTTTGTCTATTCCATGTTCAAGTCCAAGTTCATCAAGTGTGATTCTTTGGTAAATGGTCAAGTAAGCTTTGAAGCTTGTTTCTACTGAAACTAAAGTGCTGAAGTAAACAAGTTGATTCCATTGAAGTTAAAGTACTGAAGAGAAGAAATTGAAGTCAAATTGTTCTTTCATTCATTCAAGAAACAGTTTACAACTTACAGCTTACAAAATTCAATCAACTTCAAATGCAACTACAAGAAAAGTACTATACATCATCTACTAAACCTATTCTATCTCATATCATCTATTCCAACAGCTGTTGGATATGCATGACCGCGCATATCTTCTGATCGAAATGCTGGATATGCGTTTGTGAAGTCTTGCATAACCACCCATTCCTTCTATCTCGATGGCTGGATATGCACGACCGGTACGATGAAAGATGCTAAGGATCAAAATGGGAAGGATGGATTGATGAAAATCATGATGATGAAGAAAAATAAAGTTTCCTTTGTGCTTCATCTACTTGATTTCACCAAAAAGCAATCCATCCACCCTCCTTAAGCCCTTCCCTTATACGATGTGTGTTGAAGCACCAAAACCTGGTGCAGAAAGACCAAGAACCACCTCTCTATCCTTAGGGAGTGGCGGATTTCTGGCTCGTGGCCTTCGTTGAGGCTGAGGTGCTGGAGGTTGGGAGTAAGATGTTCTCTCCTTATAGGAGTCATCAGAATCATCAGCAGATTCACTTGGATTCACTACACTATCATCTTCTGAAGAAGGGAGAAAGGGTGATTTACTTGGTCGTGGATATGGTTGAGGAAAGTAATGAAGCCATGGGTTAGAATCATCACTTGATGATGATGATGAGGATGATGTTGTGAGATCTATGATCTCAGGTTTAGTATTCATGTTTTATTATGGTTGATTGTGATTCATGGAGAAGTTAGGGTTTTGTGGTGAAGATTTGGGGGTAAAAGATAAGGATTAAGTGTGCATTGGGATTGTTATATAGACGGATGCAAGGGTTAATGTAAATTAATGCGAGTTAGTTGGCACAGTGACGCTCCAGATTCTCACTTAAGATATCCTTATCTTGAGTGGTTTCTGCTGAAGTGCATTACTTCAGCAGATTGACCATGTTTCTGCTGAAGTGTTATTTTGCCTTTGGTTAAAGTTGAATTACACGTAGGATTTGGTCAACAAGGACACGATACTTTTTGACTACATTTTGGGGCAACTTCTACCAAACCGTTACTCATATTTCTTTCCTTCAAAATAACCAAATTCCCTCTCCTCTTCCATCCAAAACACTTACTGTTACTAAAATCATAACCCTAAATCAATTTCACTAATGGAACTTCAATTCAAGAAAGATCACAACAAAGTTGCATTTCTGGGTAAAGCTAAGGGTGATGAGCTGTTTGAACCAATGGTAGAGTTCTTGAAAAGGTCGAAGATTCATTATGCCCTAACGCATTCTCCTAATGCGATTTATGAATCATTGGTCAAACAATTTTGGGCATCTGCTGAAAAACGAAGTGAAAGCAGATTGTTGCTTGTGGTTGATGAAACAGAGCACGTGGTGACGGAGGACCTATAAGGAGAAAGCTTCGTTTGGATGATGCTAATGGGGTTTCTCACTCAAGCTCAGTGGAGATACTTTCAGGACTAAGAGCCATTGGGTATCAAGGCGATAGGACGGACATATGGTTGAAAAGGCATTTTAGCCCTATGTGGAGATTCTTGGTTCACACTCTGCTTCAGTGCATTAGCAACAAATCTGGAGCGTGGGATCAATTCTCTACGCAATTGGCTTGTGGTATTGTGTGTCTATCTCAAGGGATAACTTATAATTTTTCTAAATTTATTTTTGATAATATGGTCGAAAATATAAATAGGAAACAACATAAGTTCTTAATGTACCCTAGGTTCCTACAAATGATCTTAGACACCACTACTGAAACACAAGCCTTTCATCCCATAGGAGCTCTTTCGGCTAAACTTTTTGCCTCTATGAGAATTCACTTTGAGGGGGCACATCATCCTTTGTCAGCAACTATGTTGCCTCAAGGCAATGAGGCTGCTGATGAGGAGAATGTTGCTAATAACCCACCTTCTCCAATTGTTGCTGCTGATGGTAATCCATCAGTCACCATTGATGAAGGCCCCTCTGCAACTGCTGAGGCATCTACTATTGCTCCTGACCAATCTCCACCTACATCTCCCCTTAGACCATGTCCTAGTCCACCACCTACTCAGGTTTCTGTTAATGAGGATGAGACTGACCTAAACAGGATGTCAACACCTAGTCCTCAAGGGGAACCTTTTGATGAAGGTTCTCCTCATTTTGAGCATGTCCATGATTCTCCTGAAAGGTCCAATGAAGCTCCCATTACCACTGAGCAATCAGATGGTGGAGCTGAGGACACTATTACACTAACTTCTGTCTATGATCTAGTGAACAGGTATGCTGCAGAAGTCAAGGATCTCAAAAAGGAGCTTGCTCTAACTAAGTCCTCTCTTGGTGGTGAGATCATGGAGCTAAAGAACAAAGTTAAGGACTTAGAGGACAGACTTGAAAAGGGCACCAAAAGGAAGCTTGTGGTTTCTTCTGATGAAGAACAAGAAGAACCTGTCTCTTAATGATCCTTCATCAGTGGTTGCTGAATCCTCAAAGAATAAGGAACCTGTTCTTTATAAAAGAAGAAAGAGATCTTACTTGAATAAAGGATCTGCTGAAGTATCCAAGGAACCAGAGTTTGTCAAAGCTGCATCTGCTGATATTCAAATGAAGGATGTTGCTACTGAACTTGGTCAATCTTCAGTCATACAAGAACCAACAGGTCCTTCACCTTCAGTAGATGATTCACAAGTGTTTCTTGCTGGAAGAAGTTTTAATTTGAATTGACATCGATGTTTATCTCCTCACTGTTGAAGAACCCTCACAACATGTGACTTTGACTGGTGTTTCTACTGAGATTCCTTTAGTTGATATTACTAAAGATGAGTGTGCTAAGAAGCCTGAAGATCAAGCAAAGGAAGCACTAATTGTAGATGAGCTTGGTCCTGATCTGGTGAGTGAAGAGGAAAGGCAAGGACAAGAAAGTCGATTGGCTGAGTTTGCAGAGTCAAAGAAAACTGAAGAAGTTGCCAAAAAGCTTGCAGAACAATCTCATTCTACTTTGCCTCCTGAAAGACAAAGGGAACTGGATGAAATGCGTTCTAAGCTACCTGATTCTCATTGGGATGCTTATACTCAGCAAGCTATTTCAGATCCTTCTCTTGCTCAGAGTATATTAGGTGCTGATTTCGACAGTGAGACATTTGTGGCTCAAATGGTGGCTCGTGGAAAACAAAGGAAACAAGAAGCAGCTGCTATGAGGAGAGCCATCACAACTCAAAAGAATAAAGACATACCTCCTTCTAAAACTCAAATGAGACATGTGGTGAAAAATCAGAGCTGCTCTCTGTATAACTCTAGGTTGTCGATGAAGCAGGTCAAGGCTTTCCCTGATCATGTTTTGACTCGCAAGTATAATCAAATCATGAAGTATTCCTCACCTGCTCCAACACACACTTCCAGTTTGAAAAGGATTGCTAGTGTTTCAGTTGCTCCTAAGGCTAAGAGAACCAAGACAGTTGAAATTGTGGAAAATTTTGATGATGTGCCACCAATGTCAAGTTCTTCCAAAGTTCCTACTGAAGCTACAATAGAGGCTATACCTTCTGCTGAAACGGTTCAATCTGCTGAACCTCATGGTGTTTCCTCTAAAGCACAAGATAAGTCAGCCTCTATACCAACTGTAGCATCTGTTGGGGCAAAAGAAGATACTTTGGTTGGGGAAACTAACCAGGTGACATCTGCTGAACCCTCTTGTGTATCTGCTGAAGCTTCTGCAGAAGTTATTGGCTCTACTGACAAGGCTCCATCTGCTGAACCATCTACCAATTCTCCTGAAGCACCTAATGTACCAGCTCCCACTCCATCTGTGGCATCTGTTGATACAGTAGAAGGTGGTCTAGTTAAAGAAGTTGAATCAACAACTGTCAAAACTAGAAAGGCTAGAAACTTGCTAGTCAGGATGAATGCCATTCGTGAGGGTGCTACTCCTAAGTTCTCATCTACTTCCTCTAGTCCTTCTAGCAAAACTAATGAAGAGTCTGAAGATATACCATCTTTGGAGATATATAAGCCTGGTAGGAGGAAGAAGAGAATGGCCAAAAGAACTCCCTTGGATCTTGAAGCTGCTGAGTCAACTTTTATCATAGAAGGTTCTTCTACTGATTTTCCTGATGGATATCAAAATGTGTTGGTCAATTGGACTCTGAAAAATAAAGAGATGAATGTCATACATCGATTAGATAAATCTTCAATGGAGTTCACCTTTTTGAAGGAAATTCTACATTTGGTAGACAGGGCAGATTTAATTACTTTGTACACTCTTGTTACCAAACATTACTGCAACAATGAACCACAGGGTTCTGGGATGTTTCTATTGGGAGATCTTCATGTCCTGTTTAACTCTCAATCTCCCAATGGTAAAGGATATTCCATTTGGAAGAACTCACATCTATGGCGAGTTGAGTCCTGGAGACTTTATCCTCTCCCTCGTGTGCATGTGGTTGAGACAAAGGGTGGAATCACAGACTGCATGTTTCTTTGAAAGAAATTATCCATTGCCCAAGAGACTTATGGAAAGGATGCTCAGTCAGAAGTTGGAAATTCCTCCAGAACCCAGTGGGAAATGAAAGACTATGTGCTGGACAATTGGTTGGATTGATCAAGACTCAACTTCTTCAAGAACAAGCTGCTACTTCATCTTCATAATGGTATCTTTTATGGTCTTTTGCATTATTTGTTTGGTTTTATTGATAATGTTTGTATTCCTTGTATTGGTAAATTCTTAGTTAAAAAAAAATCTAACAATGTATATTCTTGTTTTTATCTAACCCTTTCTTGCAGGTGATGTGTATTGTTGATGGTCATTAACTCACCAGATATACCTTGAGTATATCAAAGAGTTAGCTAGTCCAAAGGGTACAGCTTTGGTAAAGACACATCAAATCATTGATAGTCGTAATGATTTGCTCAAAATCATAGGGTCTGCAACCACCCATGCTTAATTCTTGAGGGTTGTATGGTCATCAATTCACCATGATCTATTCCTTTTGGAATCCAAGAATTGACTAGCCCACAAGTATATGGCTTGTGGTAAAGGCAATGAATCCATATTTGGTTATCAATTCACCAATTCTAAGAATTGACTAGTCCCGAGCAAACGGCTACGGTAAAGACAAGTCAAATCCGTTTATATAGTTCTTGATTTGCTAATAAATCGATGGTTATCGAGTGTACCATAGTTTTCGAACTTAAACACTTGGCTACTCCAGTAGTAATGGCTATTGGTAAAGAGACATCAAATCCATTATTTTCAATGATTCACCTCTCACGGGAGTTAACACACCGGATGTGATGAGAATAGTATGCAACTAATGAGTTTTGATGTACACTATGTCATTTGTTCTTTGCAAAGACACAGCGTTTCAAAGTTTGGTCATCATAGAGATGAAATTGTTTTTGGTTCTTTGCTACTGATGTTCTAGTACAATCCTCTAGTTATGCAACTGTTAAAGATCTGGAAACTGGAACTTAAAGATTGATGGGAAGGATTGTTGGGAAGTTTTCTCATTTGCTACAATCCTCTATTTCTGAAGTCTCTAAGATCTATCAAGGAAACTGGAACTTAACCAAGTCAAATTCCAGTTTAGGGGAGGATTGTTGGGAATTATGCAAAAGTAGGAATTCTGCTGAACGTACTGCTGATGGATTCTGCTGAAGACCACGGAATCTGCTGAAGAAGAGTTTCTGCTGAAGTGTTAAAGCCGTGCGTGTTTCTGCTGAAGAGTGGAAGCTGACTAGGATCTGCATGCGCTTTATTATTTACATGCTAACCCATCCTTATTGTTGTACTGCTCGAGGTTAGCATGGGCATTAGCATGAGCATATTTAGAGTAAACCCATAATTATTCTGTATGGGTTAAACATATATTTTAGTTATATGTTTGTTAGAATTTAGGGTTCCTTGTCTATAAAAGGAACCGTAGAGTATGTAATAGATAACGATCTGAAACACAAAGTTTCACTTAATAAAAAGATCCATAGAGGATCTAAGAGTTCTTAGTTATTATAACTTGTATTTACATTCCGCTAAAGAATACAAGTTGTAGAGATTTTCTATTAGTTTGCTTGTGATTACATAGGCAACACTAACGATCTCCTTAAGAGTGCTTAAGATCGAAATGTAATATCAAGGTCTTTGTTTCTAACAAACTTTTGAGATTTGAAATATTTTAAAAGTTTAAAAATATTCGGTTTGAAAGGTTTTTATATATAAGGAATGGACGTATAAAATTAGACTCGGATTATCATGAAAATGACACTTGAACTATTAATTTACAACGACGGAATTTTATACAATGTTAATCGACAAGGACGGTGGGAATATCATAGAATGTTAATCGACTACGACAATTAAAAACAACGCTATCGAAAAGGGCACTTACATAGATGTTGTAAAAAAAAAACAACGCAACAATGCAATTAGAAAAAAACGTTTTTCAAAAAGAATTCACCAATGCTCCAATGAAGCATGCCACTAAATTCATAATAGAATAGTGTAACTTAAAACTATGCATTCGAAAAAACAATTCCACGCAATGATAAGTGATACTGAATTTTACCGAAATACATTGTCGTAGCTATACAATCATGCGATAAGAAAAAAAGTATTTGAAAAAGATTTCTTGACGTTACAAATACAATTTGTCGAAAAAACAATGTTCGCTGCAAAAAATTTGTCGAAAACTACCATGCAAAAAGGGCTCACAACACATGGACTGAAAAAGGGTTTTCATTTTCAACCGTAAAACAAAACTACAAAACATAGCGTCGCGTGAAAGCTATTTATCGGTAAATATTTGTCTCAGCCACCAATCACCAGTACCACGCTATACATTCACGTCACTATTTAACCATGCCATAAGAAAATTACTTCCTAAAAAAGGATTATGAGCGGTACAAATACAATCATCTAAAAGAAAATAATTCAACGCCGCAATTTTGTCGAAAACTAGACACAGCTGCCGCTAGGCGCGGGTACTCGGCTAGTTACAATTATTTATACTACTATATAAAGTGTTTAGGACATTCTAAATATAGAAGTCTTAAAATTTTTAAGACAAACAATAATTCTAATAAAAGTAACTCACAAAACTTGTAACCAAAAGTACAATTAATATAGCATTTGATACAAAACAATAATGCATAAATCATCTAACTTGTAACATTCATGTATATTAATGTCAGAATTAATGAAATCATTAAAATACTCTCACTCAAAAATACAATTAATATAGCACTTGGTACAAAACAATAATACACAAATCATCTAATTTTTCTTTTTCATTAAAACACTCACTAATGAAATTTACAAATCATTAATAATATAATTAAAATACCCCATCACTCAAAAGTACAATTAATATATCAAATGATACAAAACAATAATGCATAAATCATTTTATCATTTATATATTTCAAACACCCGCTAAATAATGATATTATTAACATACCATTCACTTAAAAAATACACTTAATATATCACATAGTATAAAATAATAACGCATAAATCATCGTATCTTATATTTATTTTTTAAAACACCCACTAAATAAAATTTACAAATCATTAATTGAATCTAGAAACCAATCTTTTATGTAGTCAGAATTTCTGACACAACCTTTTTCGACCACGCAAATGACCACCATTTACCACCACAACTTAGCAATATAGACACCACTATATAGTGCTAAAACCGCTAATTGAAAACACCTTGTATGTTTAAACAACATATAATATTACACGTCCTAAACGAATAGCTATATTGTTGACCATCGTTTCTGTATCGTCGTTGCATCGTAGCAACATTGTGCGGTAAAGTTGTTCCATTAAGTTATCGCCATGTGTTAAGTTAGCATCATGAAAATATAATCGCGTAGGCACCCTGCTATAAAAGCTTTTTATTATGTTACTAAATGCGTAGGTATAACATCTGTTGGACATTCTTTTTTTTCCTTCTTTAAAAGTAATGCATCGGAAAAACTTTGCTATCGCCAAAAGGTATAATCACACGGGTACCCGCCGCCGCAACGCGTGGGTACCCGACTAGTACACGTTAACACATACATAGGATATTATAGTTAGCGTGTTTGGTCACTTAGCTTAATCTAATCTTCTTTTGTTCACTTACCGAGTAGAGTAACCTAAGGGAACAAAAACTTCATGTATAGTAACGACAAGGATTGTTTAGATTAAAAATGCTGAAGTATTTTGAATCTGGAGAGCAATTTGGGTAGCTAATTCAAAGCACTGCTAGTGTCAATGGAAGAACTGTTGATAGATCAAAAGCTGTGGATAAAGTTTGTGAGTATCAAGTTTGTTAATACGTAAAGGAAAGTTTATGATTTGCTATGAAGTTTGTTCATGAACTACCTAATTATTCATACTTTAAAAGATGAGCGACAAATATCAAGTTTGTTCATACTTTAAAAGATGCCGTTTTTAAAGTTGGTATCATGAACTACCTGATTATTGAGTGACCGTAAATGATAAAAATAGGAGGAAATGAAAAGTAAATGTATTACCCGTTCAACATCATTCCGGGCATGGGATACCTCGTCCGTCTGCATAAAACACAGGCATGCCATTTTGAAGAAGAATCGAACAAAGTAACTACTAACCATCGCCCGATTAGCATTACGAGGTCGTGCGTGCCACATGTAGTCAACCCATAGGTCTATATGCTACGCATTTGCGACAAATAAAATACCAATTTAAGAAATGGTGAAAATCAAATCTGGTCAAAAAGAAAATCAATAAGAAAGCCTATATAAACTAACCTCCTCGGTTAGCCAACCTTTTCTAGCGTGGTCTAAGCAAACTAAGCGAAGCCGAAATTGCGATCTGGTATAATCATCGACCATGGAAATTTACACGGTGTCTATCGGGATCACGGAGGAATTCTTCAATGTCATCGACGTAAAAAGAGTTTCGACATAATGAAACCATCTACTTAGATCCTAGAAAACAGGTTCAATGTATTAGTTTGACGAGCATTATTGATAAGCAAGTATATTGACAAGTTCGTAAAACTATCACAATACCTCTACCCAAGGTTTCACTCTATTAAGCTCCTCGGCAATAGTTGGGTCGTTCATGTTAGGACCGTGTTTTTTATTTTACGCCGTTTAACCTCCTGATTGTTTTGTGGCGAAACAGGTTCCATGAGAATCCTCTTGTCGGGTGGTAACCGTCTTAAATCCTTTTGAAAATGTGACGAATTCATAAACGCGCGTCGTTTTTTCTTCTTCTCCTCCTCCAACCTCAACATGTCAGCTTCTTCCAACCTTAAGATGTTGGCCTCAGTATTCAGCTTCTCTTCTTCCAACTGTAACCTTTCTTCCTCTCGCCAATGCGAATCTCAATTCCTCTAAAAGGAGATACTCGTGGAGCAGACTAGCACCGATGACATTTGTATATAACGCCATACAACTAAATGCAAAGAAGAAATATTAACTTTGAGCAACGCCCACGTCATATTCCGGCAAGTCAATCGGTTTGAGATAAATGTTGTTAAGTGAATCGGAAAAGGCGGTCCTTGTGTTTGGAAAATGTGACTCAAAATCAAGTTTGTCCTGTAAAAAATATGCATGAAATTTCTAAAATAAACAATGGCGTGAGAAATAACTATAGATTAGTTGAAAGGAATACCCGAAGACCACCGGTTCATCATGTGCAAGAACCCTGTGAAGGTCTAAAAGTAAAGTAAAATAACGCCCAATGCCGTCTTCCACGGGTTATGGGTATCCAATACCGTTTCCGTGTATGGGGAGGTTAAGATGTAGATGACCTTACCCTACCTAAGGTAGAGAGGTCGCTTCAGATTCTACCAAAGGTCTAAGTGTTAGGAAATTCCGGTGATGTTAAAAAAGTGAATATACTATTCTTATATTATAATGAATATAAAGAGAACACGAATAATACACTCAAGTTTAAAAACTTGGCGATTCGAACCGGAAATTACATGATCCTTAAGGCTTTTGTTGGAACTACTTCCACTCTTGCATTGTTTTGAATTTACTTTCAAACCGGTTTCAGACGTTGTCGTGACTTTTCCACCTCGAAAAGTAGGTATCAACAAGGTTGTCTTTGGTCCTGACCGTGATGCAGGAACGTAGTCATTGAAAAATCTTGGCTATCTATCCACCATGCACATTGGAACTTGATTTCTCCCGAACCACCCTCTTTTATTTCTCCGTCACACTAGCCAACCGCTTTTAAACGGTCAACCGTAACAGATGATAAAAGGGCGACAGCCCGGGAGAAAATGCAATTTTACCAAGGATTTAAAATATCCTTGGATCGTTTATGTCCTGGTGAGGCATGATGTTCTGGTACAATGACTTGTGAATTGTTGAAAATAATATTAGTATAGGAAAAACAGGAATCTGATTGACTAACACTAGGAATGTGAATAGTAATAGCTCTGTCACAGCTACGTCAATAAAAACGTACAATCAGAAACCTAAATAATAAAAGATATACAAACGTACGTTTACTTAGATTAAACGTAAACGTATAAAACGATTATAATTACAGTAGGGATTTGCATGTCTTAGCGACTTAAATGCAAATTAAAGAAAATAAAAGTTAAAATCTATTAAATAAACGCTATCACTATTTTTACAGATCGATGAACGTTTATTTTAAAACAAAATAACTTATATAAACTATATTAACTAAACCGTAAACTCAAAATGTCTAAAAATGTTACTTAAAACTAAAACGAGCGTTATTTACGAAAATGGCGCTGGAGCGCAAGATAAAACGTAAATTTTATGAAATAAAAGGCCTACAAGTGTAAAATCAATTTCTTACAAAATATATGATAAAAGAAAATTTTAGAAAAAAGATTTATATTTTTTAGATTATTATTTTATTTATTATGAATTAAATAAGTTTTTACACTAATTAAATGTTAAAAAATACTAAAACTATTTATAAAAATCTGAAACTTTTTGTAAAAATCCTTAATACTAATATAGATTTATGAAAATTAGAAAACTGGAAAAAGCTACTTTGGATAAGCTAGAAATAAGCTAAAAACACCTAATAAGCTAAACTGGGCAATATGTATATAAGAGATAGATAGTGCAAGGTTTTAACGAGAAAGACCCAAGGGCGCAATGGTTACAGGTACCCCCACTATCACTCTATCAAGGGGTGGAGGTCTCAGGTTCGAGCTTGCCTCCACCCTTTTTGCTTCTCATTTTATTTTTTTGATTTTCTTTTTACAAAACTACTTATTAAGCTAAAATAATGAACTTTAATAAAACCAACTTTTTCAAAACTTAGAAATAAGCTCTGTGGGAGCTTATTTCCATAACAGTTGGCTTAAAAAGCCTTAAAGCTTCTAACTAGAGGCTACTACTTGTACTTAAAGGGTCTTTTTTGGTTTTTCTCTATTTAAAACTGAATATAAAACAGATAATATACCTATAAGATGAAAATAGATCTTATAAAACCTACAAATAAGCCAAACATGGGCTTATTACCCACACAGTTGAGCTTTTTGGCTCTAAGTGGAGTAATAAGCTCATGATAAGCTTGAAAAAGCTATACACAAGAAACAAAGGTAAAATAATGTATGCACAAGTATATTAGTCATATATGTATACAAGCATGTGAACCGAGAATCACTAATAAGCTCTAATAAGCTCATAAGCTTTTCTCGGTTTCATCTGATCCAAACACCACTTGCATCCATTTGGTTTAGCAATTTAAGCTTGTCAAACAAACTTAAAGGTCAAAATAAAATTGAAAGTCGCAATATGGTGCAGTAAGCTTTCCAAAAGCAAAGCTCATCAAGTGGGACCCACCGATGAGCTTTTGAAACTTATGAAGATGGTCCCAGGACCACCGCGACAATTTGAGTCGGTTAGTCTTGAGTTTTGGGACAAAACAAAAGTGAGATCAAGCTTATTAAATAAGTTTGATAATGGAAATAAAGAGTCTGGGCCATGAAATGTGGTGGATTGGCTTTTCAAAAGCCAATTCAACGAAAGTGAGACCGGTAGCTTATTGTAAGCTTATGAAGTTGGTGAATGTGTAAGAGTATCTTTGATGAGCAGTGTACTCTTCAAAAATGGGACAAGCTTCAAGCTTGATGCGACCACTAGTAAAAGGGCTTGTGGTGAAATTAAAGCTTGAGCGTATTAAGGAGTCGCAGCTTCTTAAAAGCCAAAGATCACAAGGAGAAGCTCGATGTGAGCTTTTGATTATTACTTGTTACCTTTGGGTGACCGGTGGTTTGTTTGATTTGGTAGCACAAGTTTAAGCAAAATAAGCGATCCATATAAGCGATTAGGGGCAAATAAGTACTTGATTCAAGTAACTAGCCACATGGGCATCACAAACAACCAAATTACACAGAGTAACAAGCACTAATGAAGCTTATGCAAGCTTCATAAGTTAGCTTATTAACTGTGTTCAGGGGAGGTTAGTGAAGAATCACCTAAATATAAGCACCAAATAAGCACTCTAAACCGCCTAGATAAAATTATAAAAATAGTAAATTGAAGATAAGCAACAAGACTAAATATAAACCTACAAGCTCAAGTCCTAATATCAATTAACAAGCTCACGGTTTGAATCCACAGTTCATTCAAAAATCGTGCGGTACTGCAAATTTGACTTTTAAGTTAACCACTACTTTGACTATAATGAGCTTGAATCTAAATTATATGACTGATATTGTTATAATAAGCTAGACTAAGATGAAAATAAACTAGATTATCTAATCTTAAGCTAATATGATGATTATGGAACTAATTATTCTAACAGTTAAACATATGGATTAGATTAAGAACTAATTTGACTTTTACTCTAATAAGACCTGGTTATTATGACTAAAATTAGTTAAAGTGACCTAGATAAACATGCAGCAACAAGTTTTAGAAGAATAACAGGCATTAATCCACAGAAGCAGCTTGATCCAAACACCCTATAGCAAGGTTGTTTTCTAGATTAGTGTTACATAATGACAGATTAAACCATGAAACTGATTCCTACACTTGATTATGATGTTATAAAGATCAAATCAACACAAATAACACAGATTTAACAACTATTACTAAAGATAATCACAACTAAGCTATTTGACTGTATAATTTTAACCACTAGCAAATATGAATTCCAATTAACAACCTACCAATATTACTCTAATTTATCATTATCTAATACTACAGGAACACAATTTAACAAGATCTAAGCTATTAGAACAATGAAACATTAAAATGACAAAGAGGGTTAAGAAGTGACTTACAAGTGAATCATGCTTAATTCCAAAGAACAAGGGACTAATTACTTTCCTACAGTCTCCCATGAGACTCTACAACCCATAGTACTCCAAGAACCTGAATCATCCTGTAGCTTCCTTCAAGAACCAGTCTTCTCCATTTTAATTTCCATTTTCTCCTATTTTTTTAGTGATTTTCTATTTTTATGATTATTGTTTGTTTAACTGAATCCAAAAGCTTATATAGCTTACTAAGAACTACATAGTGTTTGTTGGAGTCTTTTAAACATCATTCATCAACAGGAAAGTAAATGACTTGAAATAAATGGGACAAATTAAAATCACTTTGAAAACTGAAAGATAGATTAAAACTGAGTAAACCAAGTATGTTATTACACTTTAGCAAAGGTAATGAACAACTGAGAAAAGAAATTTAAAGATTACACTAAGATTACAACTAGTTTAATTAAACTACAGTGATCACAAACTATGTCTACATTGTGATGCCTCTCTTCTTCTCCTTTCTTCTGTATTTATCACCTATTCTCTTCCCACTAGCTCAAATATCATTTCCCACTTTATCTTAGCCCTTGAAAGAGTCAAATTCATCCAAACCGTTTAAATCCATTTTGGCGCCAAAATGCTCCACGTGGATATGAGGCAGTTTGAGCACAATTAAAGCTTCTTGGGAGGTAGCATGAGGTGGAGGGACACGTTTGGTGAAGTTTAGACCAAGTTGGGGTGGTTTTGCTCAAAACAGTGGGTAAGAGTGGTATTGAGGTGAAAATGGGTGGGAATGGCATTTATTGTGGCAGGTTCCTGCTGTGAGAGGTGGTGAAGGAGTGGGTAGAGTGATAGGGGTGAGCTGGAAGGTGAGGTGGTGTTACAGGTGGAAGTTACAGGTGGAAAGGGGATGTGGAAGACGAAGAGGAAAACGGGGGAGGTGTGTCTGTTTTATTTATTTACAAAGGGTGGATGGGCTGGGGTATAAGTTGGGCCAGTGGGTTTTGTAACTGGGTTGGACTGGATTTGGATTTGGGAGTATATATTAAAGGGATAGGTCCGTTTGGTTTAATTAGTGAACAAGCCCAAGGACTAAAATTGTAGTTTCTGAAATCTTGAGGGACTGAACCTGAAATATTTCAAAAGTATTCACAAGGACTAAAATTGTTAAGTTAGATAAACCAAAGGACTTATTTTGCATTTTATTACAATTTAAAATACCCTGAGGACCATTTATGAAATTTTCCAAAGTTTAGGGTGTTAAATTGTAATTTCCTCAAAGTTATCAAAATAGTTCCAAATTGTAAATTCATGAATAGTACAAGGGTATATTTTGTAAAATTTCCATTTTGAATACCAGGACCATTTTGCCAATTTTGTAACTTTGAGGGTAAAATTGCCGGTTGTGTAAACTTTCATCCAGGATCATTTGTGAATATTTTTGGTTTCCCAAGGACTTAAGTTGACTTTTCATCATTTAAAACATTTAGGGACTAGTTTTGACAATTTGAGTAACTTGGGGAATGAAAATGACAATTGTTGTGAAATTGATCATTTTCACTTGTTTTCAATCTTTTGTACTGAATCACATAAAAACACATTTTATGAATTTGTATCATTTGAGAGTTATTTGTGTGTTTTGGTTGTTTTGTGGGTTTATATAATATAAATATATGTGTATTTAGACACATATCAAATCCCACTAAACTATTGCTAGTCCTAGCAATCTTTTATTTAAAACTTAA
This sequence comes from Chrysanthemum lavandulifolium, assembly GCA_022545495.1. NCBI lineage: Eukaryota > Viridiplantae > Streptophyta > Magnoliopsida > Asterales > Asteraceae > Chrysanthemum > Chrysanthemum lavandulifolium. The sequence continues at coordinate 268,868,889 of CM040240.1, forward strand.
TGGATTTGAAAACTCTTTACCAAAAGCCATCACTTCGGAGTAGCCAAATGTTTCAGTTCAAGTAAGAACCTTGGTACATCGATAACCAAATGATTTTGAGCAAATCATAAGTCAGAACGGTTTGATTTGTCTTTACCGAGCCGTACCATACGGACTAGCCAACTCTTCACTTTTAGGATATGGTGAGTTGAGAACCATACAATTTTGGGCAAATTGCAAGCCATAAGCGGATTTGAGATATCTTTACCAAGAGCCGTTTGCTCTGGATTAGCCAATCCTTATGTGGGTTAGACATGGTGGATGATTACCATTTGTTGTGTTTAGTACATAGTACTTCCACTAATAAAAAAATTTTAAATTTGGCCATTTGGGGAAAAAGGGACTAAAGGGCACATTTATGATCAAATTCGCGAATTTCCCCACACTTAGAAATGAATATTGTCCTCAATATTCAAAGTACCTATGTTATGCCGAAACTTAGAACGTAAAAGATAACATTACTAGCTAAGTGTAGAAACACAACAATTATTCTCTTTTTAATATTTACAATTTTCTCAACGTTTATAAATCTATATACGAAATGTGGGCACACCCCACACTTAGGTGGTAGAAAGGGGTAAGAAAAGTTAAAATGATTTGACGAGAAATTGGGTGGGGTCACTCACGAATTATGAAGATAAAAGTAGGGAGAATCTTTTGGGTTTTATATAATATAAACAGAAACGAAAAATGTTTTGTATTTTTTTTTTAACTTTTATATATATACAAAGAAATGGTTAAAAGGAAACCTAAATGAGATTTTTAATACATGATCTTGATTTAAACCTAATCTATCACATTCCGTGAATTATACTAAGCACAATAAATCCTTTTTAGTGTAAACATGGTGTTTAGCCAAAATTTAGACCTAGGAATATCAAGATTAGGAAAATTGTGATCAAATGTAAATCAAAGCACGATAGATTTCAACCATAAAATCTTTTTGTATTTTATATTGTTTATATGAAATTAAGTATATGTAATTTACATATAAGGATAGGTATTTCAACAAAGTACAAAATACAAGTCATAATCTGTGACTAGCCTCCCGTGGCGCTAAAATTGATTTCTCCCGAACCACCCTCTTTTATTTCTCCGTCACACTAGCCAACCGCTTTTAAGCGGTCAACCGTAACGAGATGATAAAAGGCGCGACACCGGGAGAAAATGTAATTTTACCAAGGATTTAAAATATCCTTGGATCGTTTATGTCTGGTGAGGCATGATGTTACGTACAATGACTTGTGAATTGTTGAAAATAATATTAGTATAGGAAAAGCAGAATCGATTGACTAACACTAGGAATGTGAATAGTAATAGCTCATCACACTCGTCAATAAAAGCATAAATCGAAACCTAAATAATAAAAGATATACAAGCGTCGTTTACTTAGATTAAGCGTAAGCGTATAAAACGATTATAATTACGGTGGGTTTGCATGTCTTAGCGACTTAAATGCAAATTAAAGAAAATAAAAGTTAAAATCTATTAAATAAACGCTATCACTATTTTTACAGATCGATGAACGTTTATTTTAAAACAAAATAACTTATATAAACTATATTAACTAAACCGTAAACTCAAAATGTCTAAAAATGTTACTTAAAACTAAAACGAGCGTTATTTACGAAAATGGCGCTGGAGCGCAAGATAAAACGTAAATTTTATGAAATAAAAGGCCTACAAGTGTAAAATCAATTTCTTACAAAATATATGATAAAAGAAAATTTTAGAAAAAGATTTATATTTTTAGATTATTATTTTATTTATTATGAATTAAATAAGTTTTTACACTAATTAAATGTTAAAAAATACTAAAACTATTTATAAAAATCTGAAACTTTTTGTAAAAATCCTTAATACTAATATAGATTTATGAAAATTAGAAAACTGGAAAAAGCTACTTTGGATAAGCTAGAAATAAGCTAAAAACACCTAATAAGCTAAACTGGGCAATATGTATATAAGAGATAGATAGTGCAAGGTTTTAACGAGAAAGACCAGGCGCAATGGTTACTGTACCCCACTATCACTCTATCAAGGGTGGAGGTCTCGAGTTCGAGCTTGCCTCCACCTTTTTGCTTCTCATTTTATTTTTTGATTTTCTTTTACAAAACTACTTATTAAGCTAAAATAATGAACTTTAATAAAACCAACTTTTTCAAAACTTAGAAATAAGCTCTGTGGGAGCTTATTTCCATAACGAATAACTTAAAAAGCCTTAAAGCTTCTAACTAGAGGCTACTACTTGTACTTAAAGGGTCTTTTTTGGTTTTTCTCTATTTAAAACTGAATATAAAACAGATAATATACCTATAAGATGAAAATAGATCTTATAAAACCTACAAATAAGCCAAACATGGGCTTATTACCCACACAGTTGAGCTTTTTGGCTCTAAGTGGAGTAATAAGCTCATGATAAGCTTGAAAAAGCTATACACAAGAAACAAAAGGTAAAATAATGTATGCACAAGTATATTAGTCATATATGTATACAAGCATGTGAACTGAGAATCACTAATAAGCTCTAATAAGCTCATAAGCTTTTCTCAGTTTCATACAGATCCAAACACCCTTGCATCCATTTGGTTTAGCAATTTAAGCTTGTCAAACAAACTTAAAAGGTCAAAATAAAATTGAAAGCTGCAATATGGTCTGGTAAGCTTTCCAAAAAGCAAAAGCTCATCAAGTGGGACCCACTGATGAGCTTTTGAGAGGCTTATGAAGATGGTCCCAGACCACCTCGCCGAGGTGAGTCGAGTTAGTCTTGAGTTTTGGGACAAAACAAAAGCTGAGATCAAGCTTATTAAATAAGTTTGATAATGGAAATAAAGAGCTGGGCCATGAAATGTGGTGGATTGGCTTTTCAAAAAGCCAATTCACTGAAAGTGGGGCCCACTGAGTAGCTTATTGTAAGCTTATGAAGTTGGTGAATGTGTAAGAGTATGCTGATGAACAGTGTACTCTTCAAAAATGGGACAAGCTTCAAGCTTGATGCAGCCCTAGTAAAAGGGCTTGTGAGTGAAAATTAAAGCTTGAACTGTATTAAGGAGCTGCTTAGCTTCTTAAAAGCCAAAGATCACAAGGAGAAGCTCGATGTGAGCTTTTGATTATTACTTGTTACCTTGGGTGACCGATGGTTTGTTTGATTGGTAGCACAAGTTTAAGCAAAATAAGCGATCCATATAAGCGGTTAGGGGCAAATAAGTACTTGATTCAAGTAACTAGCCACATGGGCATCACAAACAACCAAATTACGAGTAACAAGCACTAATGAAGCTTATGCAAGCTTCATAAGTTAACAATTAACTGTGTTCGAGGGAGGTTAGTGAAGAATCACCTAAATATAAGCACCAAATAAGCACTCTAAACCAGCTAGATAAAAATTATAAAAAATAGTAAATTGAAGATAAGCAACAAGACTAAATATAAACCTACAAGCTCAAGTCCTAATATCAATTAACAAGCTCACAGTTTGAATCCACAGTTCATTCAAAAATCGTGCAGGCTGCAAATTTGACTTTTTAAGTTAACCACTACTTTGACTATAATGAGCTTGAATCTAAATTATATGACTGATATTGTTATAATAAGCTAGACTAAGATAAAAATAAGCTAGATTATCTAATCTTAAGCTAATATGATGATTATGGAACTAATTATTCTAACAGTTAAACATATGGATTAGATTAAGAACTAATTTGACTTTTACTCTAATAAGACCTGGTTATTATGACTAAAATTAGTTAAAGTGACCTAGATAAACATGCAACAACAAGTTTTTAGAAGAATAACAGGCATTAATCCACAGAAGCAGCTTGATCCAAACACCCTATAGCAAGGTTGTTTTCTAGATTAGTGTTACATAATGACAGATTAAACCATGAAACTGATTCCTACACTTGATTATGATGTTATAAAGATCAAATCAACACAAATAACACAGATTTAACAACTATTACTAAAGATAATCACAACTAAGCTATTTGATGTATAATTTTAACCACTAGCAAATATGAATTCCAATTAACAACCTACCAATATTACTCTAATTTATCATTATCTAATACTACAGGAACACAATTTAACAAGATCTAAGCTATTAGAACAATGAAACATTAAAATGACAAAGAGGGTTAAGAAGTGACTTACAAGTGAATCATGCTTAATTCCAAAGAACAAGGGACTAATTACTTTCCTACAGTCTCCCATGAGACTCTACAACCCATAGTACTCCAAGAACCTGAATCATCCTGTAGCTTCCTTCAAGAACCGTCTTACTCCATTTTAATTTCCATTTCTCCTATTTTTTAGTGATTTTCTATTTTATGATTATTGTTTGTTTAAGCGAATCCAAAAGCTTATATAGCTTACTAAGAACTACATAGTGTTTGTTGGAGTCTTTTAAACATCATTCATCAACAGGAAAGTAAATGACTTGAAATAAATGGGACAAATTAAAATCACTTTGAAAACTGAAAGATAGATTAAAACTGAGTAAACCAAGTATGTTATTACACTTTAGCAAAGGTAATGAACAACTGAGAAAAGAAATTTAAAGATTACACTAAGATTACAACTAGTTTAATTAAACTACAGTGATCACAAACTATGTCTACATTGTGATGCCTCTCTTCTTCTCCTTTCTTCTGTATTTATCACCTATTCTCTTCCCACTAGCTCAAATATCATTTCCCACTTTATCTTAGCCCTTGAAAGAGTCAAATTCATCCAAACCGTTTAAATCCATTTTGGCGCCAAAATGCTCCACGTGGATATGAGGCAGTTTGAGCACAATTAAAGCTTCTTGGGAGGTAGCATGAGGTGGAGGGACACGTTTGGTGAAGTTTAGACCAAGTTGGGGTGGTTTTGCTCAAAACAGTGGGTAAGAGTGGTATTGAGGTGAAAATGGGTGGGAATGGCATTTATTGTGGCAGGTTCCTGCTGTGAGAGGTGGTGAAGGAGTGGGTAGAGTGATAGGGGTGGGCTGGAAGGTGAGGTGGTGTTACAGGTGGAGATTCTGGTGGAAAGGGATGTGGAAGGCGAAGAGGAAAAGCAGGGAGGTGTGTGCTTTTATTTATTTACAAAGGTGGATGGGTGGGGTATAAGTTGGGCGATGGGTTTTATGGCTGGTTGGATGGATTGGATTTGGGAGTATATATTAAAGGGATAGGTCCGTTTGGTTTAATTAGTGAACAAGCCCAAGGACTAAAATTGTAGTTTACGAAATCTTGAGGGACCGAACACGAAATATTTCAAAAGTATTCTAAGGACTAAAATTGTTAAGTTAGATAAACCAAAGGACTTATTTTGCATTTATTACAATTTAAAATACCACGAGGACCATTTATGAAATTTTCCAAAGTTTAGGGGTTAAATTGTAATTTCCTCAAAGTTATCAAAATAGTTCCAAATTGTAAATTCATGAATAGTACAAGGGTATATTTTGTAAAATTTCCATTTTGAATACCGAGGACCATTTTGCCAATTTTGTAACTTTGAGGGTAAAATTGCCGGTTTGTGTAAACTTTCATCCGAGGATCATTTGTGAATATTTTTGGTTTCCCAAGGACTTAAGTTGACTTTTCATCATTTAAAACATTTAGGGACTAGTTTTGACAATTTGAGTAACCGAGGATGAAAATGACAATTGTTGTGAAATTGATCATTTTCACTTGTTTTCAATCTTTTGTACTGAATCACATAAAAACACATTTTATGAATTTGTATCATTTGAGAGTTATTTGTGTGTTTTGGTTGTTTTGTGGGTTTATATAATATAAATATATGTGTATTTAGACACATATCGAACTCATGTATAGTAGGTCTCGGATCGAGAATTGTAGTTGAATCCTAAAGTTCGATAATGGTTAAAATAAATATATGGTTTAGTTAATTACTTTGAGATACATCGACAACATTTTATAAGGGATTCGTAATTAAAGTCATAAGCGCTAGTTACGGGCAATCACTTGCAAATAATATTTCCTTTGGTTCTAACAAATCACCGCTAGTTAGTTTCGATGATTGTGGAAACTATAAGAGTGCTTTTTGTAACTTTTGGTGATAACATATTTATTCCCCAAATCAATCTTTGAGGCGAGGCGGTGGAAGCGTTAGAGCGACCCGACAAATGGCAACTCCTAATGTGAATAGTTCTTTGCAATTCAACACGGTGAAGGAATCCCTGACAAGCTGTCTAATTTGGGGACATGGATGTTCGAGCTAGGTGCGATGCAATGTTAGACACATCTCGAATAGATGAGGGTAGTTTGGAACACCAACATGATTTGACGACTAATGGCTTTCTACATGATGACAATTCCAATAATCCACTTCTATGACCGGGTTACAGAGTCAAGGTGGGTGAGGATAATATGAAACTCAATCTCATATTGACGGATATATTCACAAGTATGGAGTCAAAGATCACTGGTCTTAAAATTCGACAACAACTCATGTTGAAATAATCGGAGGTTCAAAGCACGGGTAAGTGTTTTGGAGAGACTAAGAAGGCCAAGGTTCCATGCATTCGTGAAAGTGAAGAAACGGGAAAGAAGGCAACTGCAATATGATTAAAAGTTAAGATGATGCATCCAAGCAGGTAGGAGTGAGAGTACAAATTCGAGCGACGCATGGAAGGTAAAGCGATCTTGGATGATTCTTTAAAGGCTGCAGTTGAAGAAAAGGATAAGGAAGTTGTGCGGCAATCGATGCAGTGTTCTTTGCATCCACGATAGTATTGAAGTAACCATCTGCGCAACAACCGATGGTATTATTATAGCCACGCCAATCAGACGTTTCAAGCCCGAGGCAACATCTGCTACAATTATAAGCACCACAATAACACCAAAGACCAAAACCAAAATAAGCACGAGAATGAGGTTGCCATGCAATTGGTCAACATAAAGCAATCGACCTATCCCCGCACCCAAACCTATTGCTAAGAGTCTGATTGGTGAAACTTTGCGAGAAAGGTGTAGTTCTTGAACCCGATATTGGAAAGGGTAAAGGGATTGCGAGCCAACATTGAAGTTTAAAAGTAGAGGAGCATATAGCCTTAATTTTCGATGTACAAAATAAACTAATCCAATTGTTCATCCACTGCGATTATGAAATTCATTTGGCCATCAAAGGCAAGCCTCAAGGTAGAATGAAAAGAAAGCGAGACGGATAAAAACATTTGATGAAGAATCGAGTCGATAAGATATTGTGTGCTTAGATAGGTGAAATGGAACATCTAATTTTGTGTGTAGGTTTACTTTTTTTTACCTATAAACAATAAATAAATAACAACAAAGTTTAACTAGCTTACATTTGAAAAAAGGTTCGAACGATCAGTTCTTTTAAAGATGGACTTCCTTTACCAGGCAAGTGCTCTTGGTATCACATTTGGATGTTTAATCCACCAAGCATGAGATTTTTCAAATGATTCAAGGATCCACACCTATGAGAATAAAAAAATAAAAAATGAAAATAAAACATAAACTTATATACAAATCGGTAAAAATGTTAAGTTGAAAATGGATACGAAACCCAAACACAAATCCAGACGATGTGTATGTTGGACAATGCTTTGGATCTTTCTTCAATCTTAAAGGTGGTCATCCACGTGCTTATCAAATACATTATGAAGTTGGTCGTATAAATGAGTCCAAATATGCTCACCCCATGGAAAAGCATTCCAATCATCTAGATTATCAACTAACCTCATCGATGTATCATCCACTTTCGCATGTCAACAAACGACCCATAAAGATCACCTCTAAGGCTAACAAAAGACAAAGGCGTACAACATCTTCATTAGATATCTGTCCAAACCGCTCTTCATCCTCGATAACACCAATAACATCTAAGTTGGTTAGAATATACCCTTGCTTGTCAAGAAATACCCTGTTACGAAAATTTAGAGAACCAGATGTATACAACCCAAAGCTTACAGATCCAAACCGCAGACCGGTCATTAGACAAAACTCACGACGACCAAAATGTAAAGCATGCCCTTCAATGTAATAAACGTAGGGCATATCATAGTGAGAATCGTCGGCTTTATGATGTTTCCTTAGCATATAATCTATGATGTGCGTTTCATGTTCAAAAACAACGAGATCAATCCATCTTCCAAAGCGGTATTCCTAAACAAGATACGGCGTCTTCGTCTAACTTTTCTTTATCAACCAAAAGTAGTTCGGTTCTTGGTAATGATTAACAGCTTCACAATCCTAAAAAGGTCAACAAAAAATACAATTTAAATCAGACCATGGATGGAATCTATACCAACGTCGTAAACAATTGCGTATACAATGCATATAAACCACTCCTTATTAGTCTAGAGAGTGCCACTAAAATTTTTAATGAACCAGGTTATGTTACATACCTAACAGACGACATCTACCGTATTATACCCTACATAATTACGAATCAGACAGACGTAAAAGAGGAGAAATCAAAGGTATTAATCGAATAACAACAGCGATTTGTTGAAGCATATAACCAATTGGAAATAAATAATGTACAATAAACAACGAGGAAAATATTTACGTACCATATTTGGCCACATTTTTTAAACAAACTTGATCAATCCAATGTGGGTTGCACTCAACAGTGTACCTTTATAGCTGGTGACATAACTGACGATACAAGGAAAAGAGGGACTGACAAAGAAGACGGTCTCATTTGTGAAAACAACTTAGTTACAATGTTTTTATCGAGAAGCAAAAGCAGAAAAACCGGTAACTATGAATGTTTTTGTGCGGTGGGAAATTGATTTTGAATACATATGTAATGTACTTTCACTATTCAATTGTGTACGTTCTATGTAATGTAAAATGACCAAAAAATCCTTTTTTAAAAAATACGGTTGCCCACCGCTTTTTCGTTAGCCAAAAAACAATACATTACACATACGGGACACGTGTCACAATTTCAATGAGTTGCCCAATAACAGCGGTTGCCTTTGGTCCATTTTCAAATTATAAATAAAAGTGGTCCAGAAAGTGATATGCATCATGGCGCGCGGTCTATTTGCGTCATTTTCCCTTATTTAAATGACTTACAAGACACCTTAACAGCACAATGCGGTACATGTGCCTCAAAAACAGAACAAAAAGGTGGTATATTCACCTGTCCTCACATAATCTGCATCATATTTATACTACCGAGTTGTTCTAATGTCAAAGATGATAGAATGTTGAACATCGTTAAAGGAAGAACTGCGACTCCGGTGACTCGAATATCACTTGAAAAGGTCCGGTCACTTGTTTTGCAGACATAAATAAGAGAAGGAACAAAGAGGAGATGAAGCGTATGATTAGTCATTACAACAAGTGACAATATATTTCTCAATGTGATTGAGTTGCACCAACCTGTTTGATAAAATGTCTTAATGTAAATTGGTGACGGTAGTGACACCCTTGACTTGTTGTTGGTTAGAATGGCATGTGAAAAATGAGCTTACTTCATGCGTTATCTGAGATGACCATGTTTCAAAGAGCACGTGTTAGTGTACGGTTACTTAGCATGGATTTTGTTAGAGATTATGTGATTATAAAAGTGTTAATAAGAAAATGTTCGTCTAAGTTACTCAACTTAGTTTTTTCATTCAAGTTACCAAACTTTGTGTTATTCGTTAATTCTTGAACAATATAAAAATGTTACATTCAAGTTACTTCATTAACTTGTAGATTACCATAGTCCGCGTCACTAAACTAAGATACACGTCATTTCTAATTGTTCACGTCATTTACACCTCACCTGTTTCAAATCTTTCTTCTTACTGCTTATAACACCTCACTCATAACTAGATATTTTTTAATCAATGTTTATACTTTTATTAGCTTAAAACTTGCATTTTTAGGTGGTTTTGGATGTTGATTTAAGTATATCAGTGTTTAGTCTTCTTAAAACTCAAATCATGTCTATTTTCAATATTTTTGTTTAGTACTCATACCAAGTCCTTCCCCATCTAAAATCACAAGCAGTCCACCACCACTACTTAATAGATAGTCACATAACTGAAATGAAATTAAAAAAACACAAAACAATAAAAAAAATATACAAGACTAAACAAAAATATGAACACAAAAAAAGATCATTTCATAAAATAACATTGACACTTACTAGTAGATTTGAAGAACAAAACACAAAACCACCCCAAAATACACATACGACAGACACTTAAAAACAGCAAAACAACTTGCAGCCGATGGATTTTCGGTATTGGTGAAGGATTGCGGCGGTTACGTACGAGAGGGGTTCATGTGGCAGCGGATTCTGGGTGTATTTTTTTTGGTGCAAAAGGTGAATTTCATATATTAAAACATAACAAACACATCAAGGAGAAGAGATAGTCAAGACCTATCCTTCTTGAAATACAACCAAGATACAAACCAGCCTAAACAAACAAAACATACAATACTGACTAGTATCAAGAACAACTAAAGACTATCCTTTTAACCAATATGTCTGGTAGTTAACCAAACATGCCAGAAACAGAAATACCCAAACGATCCTGTTCTAGCAATTCACCTTTATGCACCATACCATATCCTCTTGAGTACATTTCCTATCTCAGTTCAGAGCTCAAACCATTCGGCCGACACCCACAATAGAATGAGATGAAACAGAGGAGGCATCATCAAGGAGGATATAGCCTTATTCACACTATAAGAGGCGCTATACCATTATAGCTACATTTCCTATTGATTGAACCATGAACAAACCAAGACTCTGACCTCACTGGATCGCTCACGGAACAAACCATATGCATCACTATAACAGAACAAACACCCTCAAATAGACTCCACTAACCTCCTTTAGTGATGCATAGGATGGACCAAGAATGTTCATCTTTCACACTCTCTATTCCATCCAACATGCACCACCCAACCAACAAAAGAAACTCCATTAGGACACCAATGAACCACTAACTTCCTACTTTCCGAGACAAGAACCTTCCCTTTCTAGATTACATCATCCTCAATTTTTACACAGTCTTCATTTTAATATCCCACTCTCTACTGACTTGTTCCACTGCAGCGGTTTTCTTAACTTTTAAACTCAACAATTGCAGTTTTATATTTTCAATGATTTCTTTATATAAACTTTGTCTGTCCTTCTCAACCTGAGGAAATAGTCTTTGATTTCTTTCCCTCCATATAAAGTATACCACAGTAGAGACATTCCCAATAGAGTTATTGCATCCACCCTTAGCAATACACTCCACCACAATCCTCCAATTCACATCCCACATTCTCATATTCACCTTCTCTCTAACTTTATCCTAAATCCACTATGAATATTTGCAGTTAAAGAAAAGATGCTCATGACTATCATTAACAGCTTTGCATAAGGGGCATAACATCACTCCATTATTATTCCAAGCCATCAGTCTATCCTGAGTAGACAACCTTCCAAGCATAGATAACCATAAGATAAATGCATGTCTTGGGTTGCATCGAGAGAACCAAATACACTTTGTGCCAGTTTACTTCACTCCCAAATTCCTTAAAAATCCTCCAAACACTCTTAGTAGAAAATTTTCCTTTCACCCCATTACTATCAGTCCACTGCACTTCATCTTCTATATCACTATCAATGTTTGGAACACATAAGTTTGTAAGATTACTAACCTGTTGCTCCCAATTGACAGGCCAAATCCATCTCCCATCTTCAATCATCTCAGCAACTTTCATTTGTTCAGATAGCCTTGCTTCATACCTCCTTTTGAAGGAAAAAATCCTATCAAGAGGACCATGATCATTCCAATTGTCAAACCACATATTCACCTTCCCCCCATTGCCTATTTTATACCAAATATGAGTTCTGACTTTAGTTATAAGGTTCATTATAGCTTTCCATGTGCCAATATCTGACTCATCAATTTCTATCACTGGTATGTGCTAAAACACATACCATTTCTTTACCAAAATAGACCCAAAATAACCAGAAAAAGAGCACGAGAGAGAGAAGAGATCAAAAGCCGATGCCGGGATGCAGTTTCATGGGATTTTGATGCATAATTCATCATTGTGGTTTCATTAGTTGTTTATCTATCTCCATTAGGCATTATTACAGCTTGTGATTACTACCACTTACCCGGTCAACACTTATTTCCCACCAGTCAAACACCCAAATAAAATAACCAAACGCGCCCAAAACCACCTAGAGTTACTGTTTATCACCTTCTTCCCCGTTTTACCCAGTTACACCCAAAACTTACCCCACTTAATGCACTTCTGGAAGATTCTGACAACGTGTCAGAGGGTGTGACACAAGGATTGCCAGCCTGGACGATTGAAGCACTCCCATTGGTCTTGACACATCACGAAGGCAATCCAACGGATGTAATGAATTGAGATGATGCAAGTAGAGATCAAAGGCTGTTATTTGAAGTCCCAGAAGCTTCCCAGACCCTAGAAGGCTCAAGCCTCAGCTATTTATACCCTTGTCTCTGTATTTGAAAAGCTTTTAATTCTGTTAAGTCAAGCTCACATAATCCTGATAAAGCTTATGTGAGCTCATTAGTATCTCACCTCATACTAAACCTTAGTTTTGCAAAAGTCAAACAAAGCCAAAGTTCTTAGTAAAATCGGTTTCAAGTAATTGTTGGTTTTAAATCTGTTTTAATGTAAATTTCATGCTTAATGTTCGATTTTAATTGGTTTTGTTCATCTCAATCAAGTTTTAAGGGATGAAGTGCATTTTAGTTACATAAGAGGGTGTTTGGTTTAGAAGCTGGTAAGTAGATTAGTTTCGGTTAGAATTAGCCAGTCTTAGCATAAAATTGCATAGGTATTACAGTAAAAGTCAAAATCCATCTGCATTATCATTTCAGTCACCTATTAGGAAATTTTAGGTTGCATAATTCATCATTGTGGTTTCATTAGTTGTTTATCTATCTCTATTAGGCATTATTACAGCTTGTGATTACATTCTAGTTCAGTTAGGAGGAATCAAATGTCATTTTAGTCAAAACTTTTTAAAAACAGAAAAAGTCAAAAATGTCTCATCACTTACCAAAGTCATTTTAGTTTTCATTTTTCATTTTCTCAATTCTCATTCAAATTAGTTGAGTTTTGGGTTTTAAATATTTGCTAGCTTGTGATTTCAAATATTATTTTTTATAATTTTAGAATTTTTCTTAATAGCTTTTCAAGAGCTTAAAGTTACGTGTTAGGCCTTATGCTCCCTACACATCGATTACCACTTTGTCACGTCAGTTCTTTTATAAGCTTTTGCATGCTCACTTTTGCTTCTTAGGTGTCAAGTTAGTTTTATTAGATCACTTGTTGGTTAACTTCTTCTTTATTCACCTTATGTAGTCGGTGAGTGCTTATTACGTTAGCTTATTAAGATTTAAAAGTTGCCCTCTCTTCCCCTTTGATATGTTGCACAATAGTTTAAGTTAGTGCTTATTAGTTTCATTTGAGCTTATTTGCTTATTGATTACTCCTTTAGGTCCTCCTAGCTTAGTTAGTTTTAGTTATTGCCTTTTTAGCTTTTAAGGTTCCTTAATTTAGCTTTTAGAACACGCCTTAATCATCATAGGGACTGTTTGATGTTTTAGCTTATCATTAGTATTTTTAGCTTGTTCATGGTTTTATTTAGTTGCAATATGTAGCTTTTATTACTGTTTGGACTTAATTCGGTTTGTTTTAGCTTCGGTAGCTTATTAGCTTATTTCATTTAGTTTGTTCATTTCGGTTGCATTGCACATAGCATAATCTGCACTCACTAGTTCTTCTTGTTAATTTTCATAGATTCACAATTGCATTTAGGACTTTTCGCAAAATTTTCATAAGTTTCATTACCATTTACTATTTTTCTAGCATTAAATTCAGTTTTTAGCCTTTTTAAATAGCTTTTAATTCAAATAAATCAGAAAAAGGTCACAAAAATACAAAATCAATTTTCTTAGTTTTAGAAAAATCAAAAAGACATAAAATGTACTTTTCAAGATTTTTCCTAGTTTAAATAGTATTTTCTAGCCATTAAATTAGTTTAATTCAGTTTTTAATTCATAATAAATTGAGAAAAAGTCATAAAAATGCAAATCCAGTTTTAAAAATTATTTTTAGTTAGATTAGATTTTTGAAAAATAGTTTTGTAATTTTCTTTTAAGTTTTCATAATTTTTAGCTTTTTTTAAATCTATTTTAAAAGTTCAAAATTAGTTTTTAATTCAAATAAAATCAAGAAAAACTAAAAAGTTAGTTTTAAATTTCAAATAATTTTTAAATCACATTTTCAGCTGTAGAAAAATATTTTATCACTTTTAGGACTTTAAATAGTTTAGTTTGCATTTTAATTTACGTTTTAACGATTACGTTATTTGCGTTTTTAGTTATATTTTGCATAACTAGTTTAAATTCCTTGTTTGCACCATGGATTTAGTAGTTTTTATTGCTTCCCTTTACTATTCCTTGCTTCGTAGTTTAGAAAACATCATAAATCCTTTTTACCCATTCAAATCTCGAATAACGCGACGTGAGTTGTTAATTCCATTCATCCCTCGCTAGGAACGATCCGGGGACTCAAATCTAATACATTTGAGTTACCCAATACTACAAATACTCATAATTGGTTTCTTTCCTAAGAATCAATCTCCCACACACTTTTACCTTTCAACTTTACCGAATTGACCGATTTAACCCATGAACTTTCTTTTTGAGAAACCACATTCCATAAATGTTTGCATAATAAAGCCTCATTCCATGCACCAAGACTTTTGATACCCAAACCTCCTTGACTCTTGGGAGTACAAATGATCTTCCAAGCCACTTTAGCAACCCCTTTCTTTATAGAATCTTGACTCCAAAGGAACCACTTCAAAACTTTTTCAATTTCTTTGACAGTTGTTTTTGGAATCAGAAAAACATATGCCCAATAAATGTGCATTGATGCCAACACAACTGCAATTAGTTGGAGTCTTCCATCACAGGATAAAGCCTTGTTCTTCCAATCATTCACCTTCCCTTTAACTTTCTCCACTAACTGATTACATTCAGATACACCAATGTTTTTAGTGATAAATGGTACTCCCAAGTATTTCATAGGTAAGTTGCCCACATTGAAAGGCATAATATCCATAATTTTTTGTTTTTCAGCTTCTTTAACACTACCAAAGAAAATGGTACTTTTATTCATATTAGGCTTCAGTCCAGATATACCACAAAATTCCATCAATCCCTCTTTCAGCACACTTACAGATTTATAATCTCCATTACACAGCATAAGGAGATCATCTGTAAAACATAACTGTGTTAGCTTAAGATCCTTACAACCCCTGTGGTACTTGAAATGGTTACAATTCTCAACTCTTCTCTGCACTATCAATGTGAGCATCTCCATAACTAATGTGAAAAGGTAAGGGGACATAGAATCTCCTTGCCTTAGCCCCCTCCCACTCTTAAAGTATCCACATCTGTCTCCATTAATACATATAGAAAAAGCAGCACCAGTCACACAGGACATTATCCAATCAACCATCTTCACATGAAACCCAAAATGTGTCAAAATCTGCTTCAAAAACCCCTAATTCACTGTGTCATATGCTTTAGCAATATCAATTTTTAAAGCACATCTTTGAGGTCCAACCTTTCTATTGTATCCCTTCAATAATTCATGAGTAAACAACAAGTTATCTTGAATCAACCTTCCTGGCACAAAAGCACTCTGATTTAAACTAACCAATTTCCCCAGACACTCTTTAATCCTATTAGTGATTATCTTGCTGATACACTTATAAATGATGTTGCAACATGCAATAGGCCTATAATCTGACACCTTGTTTGGTTGTTGAATTTTAGGGACAAGAGTGATAAATGTTGCATTTACTTCTCCTAACAACTTATTAGAATGAAAAATCTCCTTAATAGCTTCACATACATCTTTCCCAATAATCCCCCAACTCTTTTTGAAAAACACACCAATATACCCATCTGGACCTGGTGCTTTCCCATCACCAATTCCAAAAATAGCATCTTTTATCTCCTTATCAGTAACATCTTTCACCATACAATTTGCTTCCTCATTACTTAATTTCCTTACAAATAAACCATCAGCATTTACAATATCCTCTGTATCCCCATGATTCCCTAGAAAATTCCCAAAATGAGTCACAAACTGATCTGCCATACTGTCTCCCTCATACCAGTTTCCCTGATCATCACATACCTTCCTAATTCTATTAATATTCCTTCTACTTTTGATAACATTGTGAAAGAACTTGGTGTTTTTATCCCCCTCACATAGCCATTGAACTTTTGCACTTTGAGCCAGCAACTTTTCTTCATCATCAGTAGCTATATTGTAAACATGTAATGTTTCTAACAATACTACCTTTTTCTCTTTATTATAAGGATCAGCCTCCACATCTCTTTGAGCTTTCTTAAGATCTTCCTTTAGGTTCTTCACAATCTCAAATAGATTCCCATTTTTCCATGCTAAGCCATTTAAATGCTTCTTTAAATTCTTGAGTTTTTTTTACTAGCTTAAACATCTTACATTCTTCCACTTTAAAGTCCCACTCCTTCTTAACAACTTCCAAAAACTCTTGTTTATCAGCAATAAAATTTGAGAATCTAAAAGACTTTTTCTTTTTCCTCAGTGACTTAGGTATACTTAGAATAGCAGGGCTATGATCAGAGGTTAAAAAAGGTAGAAATTCCACTGCAGCATCTCCATATTTCCCCAAAAAATCCATATCTTCCATTACCCTATTCAACTTCTTTAGAATCCTAGTATCAGGTTTTGAAGGAGATTTGATCCAAGTGTAAAAAAGCCTTGTACTCTTGACATCCTCAACTTCAATATCATTCACACATTCCCCAAACTCTTGCATATCCCCCTTAATCCTAGAACCTCCAGTTGAGTGCTCTCTACTTTTAAAGTGACATTGAAATCTCCCATTAAAACCCAAGGCCACCGAGTAGTAACACTTTTTTGCACTCTTAAATCATTCCATAAACTTCTCTTCTCTAATCCTGAATTATCAACATATATAAAACTACAAAATATCTTTTGCTTAGATTGAATTATTTCAATAACAACTAGCATAACTTGTTTAGTCATATGAACAACCATAATGTCTACCATATTCCTATCCCATCCAACCAAAATTCTGCATCCTGTACTACTATGTATACTATTAGACACCCAATCCCGTCCACCAAAAGCATTAGCTGCAGCTTTGCTTATAGTAGCAGGCTTTAAATGAGTTTCTACAATTCCACAAACCTTTATATTTTCATCCCTAATGAAATTTAAGACATCTTTTTGTTTTTTTTTTGTTTATTCATACTCCTAATATTCCACACTGCTATCTTACATTTTATCATTATTAATGATTTATATTAAACAACCCACCTCTATTGTTCATGTAAAACAGTAGAATCCATACACCACCTCTTCGCAATCACCTTTTTGTAATACTTGAGCGCTCTCTAAAACATCATCCACATTACCAAAAAAAATTTACGCTTCTTTTAATCTATCAATCTCCCATTGTCTCTTAAAATAGTCTTCCATATCTTGAGTCCATGTTTGAAGCTCAATCGATTTGGTTGGATTTTATTGTTCGAAACACATCTACAACCATTCTTCCTTTCAACTGTTGCACTTCAGCGTCTTCCTTCTCCAACTGATTTAGAACAACAAACTTATTAGTGCTTTTTGGTTCCCTTCTTCCATTATCACTCTGATCATTCCTTCTTTTCTCTACATTACCATTGCTCTCATCCCTACTACTATTTCCTTCCTTCCTTAACCAACCACCCTCTTTTTTCCTTATATTTTCATAAAACTCTGTTTCAAATTTATTGTTTCTCCCTCCCTGATATTGGTTTTTACGTTTATTCCTCCAATTGATCACTTCGGTAAACTCATTTTCACTTAATTTGGATTGTTCTTTCTCCCCTTCTTCCTGTTCTATCTTTCTCCTTCTTTCTTCCTCAATCTAAGCTTCACTTCTAGGCCTCTTTTTACATTCATTAAGCCCATGACCATAAACTATGCAGTGAGAACAAATTTGAGGTTTCCAAGCATACTCCACAGTAACAAACTTTGACCCTTTCTTAACATTGTCTTTATCCCTGTATTGTAATTCAATCTTCTCCTTAAAACCCTTAGTGGCTTCAAACTCCACTTACACTCTAGCAAAATCAACCTTCCCTTCACCAAATTGGCACCTCTTAGCAGTCATGTTATCCATAATCAGAGGCTTCCCTAGACTACTAACTAGAGCACTTATTCCCTCATGACTCCAAGCTTCTAAAGGGACCTTTGTCATCTTAACCCATAGTGGAACTTTAGTCTGCTCCACCATTTACATCCCCTCATTTGGATCCCACTTCCTCACCACCAAAGGTTTATTATTCACTAACCATGTATTTGATTCAAGAACCTTATTCATACCTTCTTCATTCCTAAATTTGAACATACATTTCCCATCTGCATTCATACTAATATCATCAATCCCCCATCTACTCCACATGCTCCTAGTATTATATCTCAATTAATGTATGTTCATTCTGTACCCAATGAATTTACCACAAACAGTTAGCCTCCATTGAATACTACCTCTATTAACAATATCTTCATTGAAAATCACAATTTCATTACCATCCTCACTAATCACAGTAGACACAAAATCAAGCTTATTATACACCTTCTTAATGTCTTTGGATAACTTATTTGCATAAGAATCTCCATTCCCTTTTACATCTAAATTGTTATAACTATTAACCTCATTATTTACAGCATCATTATCCACATCAATTATACAATCAGGTAAAGTAACATCAGGATTATTATCACAATTTTGAGAATCACTTACCTCTTGATCAATTCCTTCCTTAACAACCTGATCTGTACTACTAATAACATTCTTAGCACCTCCATCCTCACTATATTAGCCCTAGAACCCTCACTACCACCATTAGAACTCAAAACCTCCTTATTTTTCCTTCCAGCACTAGTAACATGATTATTATATCTCGCCGGTGGTTTAATTTGTCTTTTTTTTTATCGCTTAGTACTCGCCACAAAAGAAATGAAAAGAGTAAAAAACGAACAATTAGGGTTTTATAGACTCAAATTGGAAAAATTAAACCATCTAAACTATGTAATCTGTATTCTAGAAACAATTAAATGAATTAGGATAAGATGAATCAGAAAAATTGCGTATGAATTGAAGGTTTTTTGTGAATTTTCATGGTGAGATTAGCGGGAAAAGCAGTTAGGAGAGGTTAGAGGGGAGAGAGAATTTTATTTAAGCAACATGTAGGTTAAATCTTTGGAAAATTCATACTTATTTCCATAAAACTACAAGAATGATTTTTGAAATTTACTCTATTTTTTGGTTTAATTTTTATTCAAGTTGCCACATGTGTATAAGTTGCTCCGGTAAGTTTGTAAACTAGCAATAAGAGGTCAAAAACAAGTTTGTGTAACTTATATAACCGGTTTTAAAAGATCGGTAATTCCGAGTATTTGAGATTTGTTAGAACATTAAAACTCCGTAGGTATAACTTTATTGATGACCATTATTTATAATGGTAAAACCCTAATTCCTAAAACCCACAAACCGGGCTTGGGCCTAATTATCCACTAAGACTCCCTCGCAGTTCGAGCGGCGAAATCGCGAAAACTCGAACTGGAGTAGTAAACTAAGAAAGAAAAATAAAACAATAACCAAAATAAAACGGGATAACACAAAGTATCCCCTATTCTAATTTTTTGTTTACGGATAACCAAAGTATCTGAAGGATAAACCAAAGTATCCTAAACAGTCGTCTCGGGAATAAGAACCCTAGATTTGACACCAACAAAAGTCGTCTCGGGAATAAGAACCCTAGATTCGACACCAACAAAAGTCATCTCGGGAATAAGAACCCTAAATTTGACACCAACAAAAGTCGTCTCGGGAATAAGAACCCTAGATTCGACACCAACAAAATTGTCTCGGGAATTAATACCCTGGACACCATATATGTGTCGTTATGCAACATCTAACAAAACTGATGCTTGTTAGTTTTGTAAGCCTCAAACTAGTGAGGACCAATATCAAAGGATACCAACGCTTCAAAAAGAAAAAGCAATGACACAATTGATGGTGACACAATATATGGTTGGTGACATGTCGTTGTGTTATTGTTTATTTGATACAATGATGGTGATGTTTCACTAGTAGTTGAATAAAACCAATAGATCGACGGGGAATAAAAAAATAATGGCAGCCAAAGATTTATGTTTGATAAATGACGACAAACTAGGGTTTGAGATATGTGGGTGTGACGGGGTGGTACAATAGTGTCGGCTTGAAAACCGAGTAGTTCTCAAGATCATACCTGCTCAAGATACCATGTTAGAACATTAAAACCCCGTAGGTATAACTTTATTGATGACCATTATTTATAATGGTAAAACTCTAATTCCTAAAACTCACAAACCAGACTTGGGCCTAATTATCCACTAATATTGTGGTTGCTAAGGAAGATTTTTATTGTGGTTGCGAAGGAATATTTTTGTTGTGGTGGCTATATATGAGAAAGAAGTATGAAAATTGAGATATTAAAAAGAAAAAAAAAAAAAAAAAAACTCCATATAATTTTTTCGGTGTAAATTGCAAAATAATCCATGTGGTTTAGTCAAATTGCAGGTTCAATCTCTATTCTTTTGAAAGTGTACTCATCATCTTTGTGAGGAACTTATAAAGGCAAATTTGGTCCATGTTTAAAGTTAAATTACTAAACTACCCTATCCGTCTTCCTTTTCACTTAATTTGGTCCTTGTAAGGGTATTGAGTCATTTATTGGTCGGGGACGAAGAATGCACTTGTAAGTTCTTTACAAAGACGACGAGTGTACTTTCGAAAAGATAGAGACTAAACGTGCAATTTGGCCAAACTACAAGAATGATTTTGAAATTTACTCTATTTTTTGGTTTAATTTTTATTCAAGTTGCCACATGTGTATAAATTGCTCCGGTAAGTATGTAAACTAGCAATAAGAAGTCAAAAAATAGTTTGAGTAACTTATATAACCGGTTTTAAAAGATCGGTAATTCAAATGAACAAAAACAAAGTTTCTTAACTTAGGCGAATATTTTCGCAAAGTTCAGTAACATATATGTATATTAACCCACTTAGCTTTTTTATATAAGAAAAATAAGCTTAATTAAGTGTTTATCTAAGCTTGTATGTTTGGGCTTACAAGCTTATATGAGGGAGTTTTGATAAGCTCAAACTTTGTAGTTTATTTGAGGAAGGATAAGTTTATATAGAGATATTCGAGTAAATTACATGGATCGTCCATATGGTTTGTTAAAATTGTATCTATCATCCACGATAGTTTCAAATTGCATTCACCATTTTAAGTTTACAAAGAAATAACACCGATAGTCCACGAGTCTAACATTCATTTACTTATACCGTTAATTCTCTCATGTGCATTGCACATGAAAGTAAAGTTATCTTTTCCCACTCCCTTTCTTTTTTGATATAACCACCCATCTTTGTAAATCTCTCTCAATTTATTCCAAATATATTTTTTTTCAATATTATATTCTTTAATCTTGTAAACCAATATCTTACATTATGACCAAAAATGCATTTGTACGAGTATGTAACATCACAGTTTAACTTGAATAACAACATGGATATCATAATGCGTGAGCAAGTTATTTATTTCTGACATAAACATCATTAGCATTCCATAACTAATCGACAACACACAACTACATAACCACATTTGACCACTCATAAACACCACTCGATCCTCATTTTATTATTCATCAACCATTAACCCATCTTTTGCCACCATTGTACGCATCTACAACCATCTCCATCATCATGTCATTGGTCCTGAGCAAAACCAAATGAAAACCGAACTAAACCGAAAACCGAGTCGAACCGGTTCAACCGAAACCGAACCGAACGTATTCAGATCGGTTTTCGATTTTCTGTATTTACGTTTTCGGTTTTGGTTCCGCGCGACTGTAACACACCTAAACCATCTAAACCGAACCGAAAATACCGACACAATACCAAAACCGACAGCGTCACTTCGGTTCGGTTCGGTTCTCGGTTCATATCTTTTATAAAATCGGTTTTCGGTTCGGGCCGGGCCGAGTCGGTTTTGACCTAATGCTCAGCCCTACATTTCATAAAATTTAACTCAAATCTTTAAGTTAAACCAAACACATATAAAAAATACATAAATAAGAATGAAAATTATAAATCTATTTTAGATATGAAAATATGAACTCAAATCAAATATTTAATCACACAAATAGAAATATGATATTAGCATCATCGGTTGACGAAGATGACAGAGTAGGTGACAGTCCTACTGTTCTGGTGCTAGCGTCGTTGTCAGGCGAGGGGGAAAAGGGAAGACGCTGGAATATTAAACGGTGTGTGTGGAGGCGAAGGTGACGTTCTTCCGAAAGTGCCTTTGTCACAAGATAGCAATGGCGTGACCAAAAATGGCTGACCACCGATGACTATTGCCAGAGTTGATGGTCGTGGTCATGGTGGCTATGAAAAGTGGGTTATATAGGTAAATGATTGAGTGAAATGGAAAATACGTAAAGGATTGTGTAGAGAAAAGAAGATACATAGTATGTTGTTTGTGTGTTGTGTTGGGTAATGCAGTAATATAAGTATAACATGAAATGACAATTTTAGGCTCATGTGCAAGGCACTTGAGGGCCTTTAGTGACAACATTTACATTCACTCTAAACAAAACAAAGGGACAATCAGTGTAATTTACTCATGATATTATATAAATAATGAGCTATGCTATAATTACAAAAGGTTTACAAAAATGAATTGTTATGTTTTAATTGAGTTAATTAAAGAAGAGAGAATTTTGTGATTTTTTGTAAATTTTTGCGGATATATATATATATATATATATATATATATATATATATATATATATATATTTTAATGTAAAACTTTGTGGTTCTAGCATAGATAAAAAAAAATTTGTTTGGAGTAAAGTAGTTGATATTAACATTCAAACACAAATACTAGCCATCATTAGTTGTTTTAATATTTCCCATCGTTTTCTTTTTATAGTTTGCTTGGTGTGATTTCATTTATTCTTTTTTTTAAATAAAAATAAGGGCAAATGATAAAAAAGTAGGGAGAGTCTAAATACACCAAAAGGATTAACTAATCATTCACTTGTTACATTGAACAAATCAACATAATTAGTGTAATTATTATATTGTTCCAAGAGACCCATTAATTGATCGGCACAATCAATATTTTCTAACTTTTGCATTTATTAAGACAACGTTTATTTTATTTTATTTTTTTTTATAAATTTTTTTGTTCATAACAAAATCAGCATTTTTAATTTTTATATATACTTGTTGTTTTCTTATTTATTTTCTTTATTCTATACGGGTAAGTAGTATTGATTAATTTTTATAAATAATTATTGTCCGCATATAATAGTTTACCAAAAAGGTATTGATTAATTTTTTCATTTCTATGAAAGTTAGGAAAAGACTATTTTATCATTTGACAATTAACTAATGTATTATTGTTTTTTTAATTATTAACATTGATTAAAGGTAATATAGAAAAAGACTAGTATCATGTTGACCTGAGTGGTTATACAAACCGATTATGTGTTTATAATAATTATCGTGGCCGAATACATGCATATCATGTATCCAGTTGACTCGAGTAGTCATATAGACAGATTATGTACTCATATCGAGTAAAGTGGCCAAATATATTTATATAGTAAAGATGTGCTTAGAAAAGAAAAAAAAAGTTAGAAAAGTTGTGTTCACTCATTTATGATTTTACAATATTTTTTTTTTAAAAAAGTCATGCAATGCATAGGTTCTAGAATACGGATATTTATATAGTAAAGATGTGCGATTATAAACAATCGTATTCTAGAACCTATGCACTCCATGACTTTTTTTTAGTTTATAAAATCGTAAATGAGTGAATAAAAAATTCATTTTTCATTATTTAGCAACACAAAAGGAATATCATGTTATTTGTGAATTACGAGCAACTAATTTAAGAGTCCTGACTTAATTATGTCTATGGGCAAATAACCATAAAATGAAATTAGCACAAACATCAATGTTTACTTTTTAGTGTATTTAGTAGTACCAAAAAAAATATTATACTTGACATCATTTGCTTTTGTGGGTAGCGAACACAAATTTTTGCTTTTCTGGATACTATACTTTCAAATTCATCATCTTTAGGGTATTTTGCGATTTTTTTGAACATTTTTGTCCCTTTTAGCTAATAGAATTTATTTTTCCCCGAAAGGCAAAAATGTCACATAATACCCTAAATATGATGAATTTAAAAGTATATTTTTGTTCCACCCACAAGAGTTATGACTAGTATGATAATTTTTTTTTGTTTTATGATTTTTATAAAAGATACTCCCTAATTTTCTTCATTGCGATAAACAAACAACTTTAATACAATAATAAATTTTGTCTGGAATGCTTTTCTTTCAAACAAACGCCAGAGTGAGTATATATGGAGGCCATTTGAATTAGCTTACTTTATAGAGATTCAAGGCTATTATCACTTACACAAATTTTGGTAAGTGTGACCCATTTGAGTTCTTGCTGTTTAGAATTGTCTGTGGAGTTCCTTTTGGGGTTTTGTAAATGGGTTTAGTGGTTTTTTGTTAGTTGCACACCAAGTGTTTGAAGAAATGTTGGAGTGAATAGTGGTGTGAATTTGTTATGTTGGAGTGACCCATTTGAGTTTTTGTTGGTTAGATTGTTTCTATGTAGCGAAAGCGAATAAATTAGTATTAGATGTCTTGATAATGTGACTTTTTAGACTGTTTATGCTTTAAGCCGTGGTCTTTGTCTTCTGAAGTAGTCTCTCCACACTTGGATAAATTAGTAGCAGTAGATGTTATGATGATGTGACTTTTCTAGACAGTTTATGGTTTAAGGTATTTGTTGTGATCAAGAAGTTGGTAATATTTCCAACGAATTCGGATAAATTTGTAGCATTAGATGATGTTATGATAGTGGAATTTTTTTTAGATAGTTTGCGGTTTAGGATATTAGTAGCGAGTAAGAAGGTGGTAAGTGTTGAAAGGTGATATAGTTTAAGGTTTTTATATGTTTATTTGCTTACGAGAGTTGGGTTTTATGGCGACTGTTTGTTGGTAATTGTTAAGGTGCTTAGACGACAGCAAAATGTTTTATGTATGCACGAAATTGAAAGTTGGTTGTTTATAACAGTCATAAAAAAAGCAAGAATTTCACTTGGATACAGATTTGAAAGTAAGTTGTTTTGAATGATGACGAAAAACAATTTTTCATTGTTGCACTGGACCTTGTGCCAACACTGGAAGCCAAATGGGGTGTGAAGCTTGTTGTCAAAAAAACAGTTTTGGGCTCAGATCTTGAAAATTGCAGGTAACTAAAATTAAGATAACAAATTCATCTATTAAATTTACTTATGCACATCTTTTATATTGTGATAGATATGCACACCCGATAAATGGTCAAGAATGTCCTGTTGTCGTTGGTGGAGATTATATCACAACAGCTCCCGGTTATGGTCATGATGATTATATAACCGGATTAAAATACGGTTTGCCTTTAGTATCCCGATGGACGATGAAGGAAAGTTCATTTGAAGAAGTCGGAATCTTTTGCGGGCTTGATGTATTAGGTGATGGCAATCTTTGTCACGTGATAGATCACTTGGATGGACGTTCATCGATAGTCATGGTAGAACCTTATAGTAAGTAGTATCGATAAAATTGCTTTTTGATTTGCTTCCATTGATGCCATATGGTTAGTATAATTAAATGCCATTATTCTTTATATTTCTAGAGCACAAGTATCCATATGATTGGCGAACAAAAAGCCTACAATTTCGTGAACATGAACAATGGTTTGCATCTGTTGAAGGATTGAGAGGTGCTATGAATGCGATTAATCAAGTAGTATGGACTCCATCTCAGGTACACGATATATGACTAGTACATAATATTGTTTTGATCTTCAAAACTCGAAATTGCTTCTAGGATTTGATTGACTTAAGTGCATAAGAGTTATCATTTTTAGTTTCTAGGCTGGTTTCATGTTCATGTAACACAGAACCTGAGTTTGATTTAGGAACACTATAAAGACCAAAATAGGATAGGACCATAGATAAGTAAACCATTTTAATGATGCATTTCTGGTTTGTATCATGTACATGTTTGCAAAGACGGTTAAGCGGATGAGGTTTTCCTCTTTAGTTTACCCGCGGAGGAGTCTTTGAATCGATGTACTCGGCGTTTCCAACCCTTCCATGGCTACCCACAAATGTGTACCTAGCGAGGTTTGAACCCTTGACCTCTTGTTGGTAGGTAATGTGCCTTATCACTAGTTTATAAATGATACGAATAGTTAAGAAATTATGACTTTCCTTAGCGCCAACTAGTTTATGCATTTTGTTGGTAGTATTCCTCTAAATTATCATGATCATTGTCATTCGGTGACGAAAACGTAATTTCTACAATGACTTCTAGCCGTTCAGATTGGTGTATATCTCGTCGGAGGGCGTGGGGTGTCCCCATTCAGGTTTTCTATCATACGAGACAAAGGAACCTCTGCTAAATGAAGAGGCGTTGATCATATCAAGTGTAAGCCCCAAACTAAGTTCTTTGGAAAGTTTTGAGTTAATTTGAACTTACATTTAAGGAATGTGCATTTGAATCTTTGTGTTTGGCGGCAATCATTTCCCAAAAGCGGCGATGCATGGTGGTACATGTCGATGAAGAGTTGCTTCTGAAAAATATCGTGATAAAGCATCAGTTATATTAAGGAACTCGATCGATGGATGTTTGGTTTGATTCGAGTCTATTTATTAGTTACATGTTAAACATAAGCAGTTCTTGTATCGAGTTATATGCATCGGATACGTATATTAACCTTTTAAACATACATAAACTGCAGGATCTTCATGGGTCATTGTTTTTAGAAAGTAGAGATAGCCTCGGTTATCCTGCCGATTTGTATGTTGAAGGTCTTGATCGACATCGGGGTGGTTTCAAAGCTCTTTATTGACGGTGTTGCAACTAAAGGTATCGTGACCATCAAGATATATTCTTAATTTAAGCGATTTCATTATTGTTATCATATTTTCATTATATGTGGCGGGAAAAGCTCCATATTCGGGTTATAATGCATGGATTGTGCTTTCGATGAGAGGGTAAAAAATGAGTAATCTGTGGGTAATGTTGTTGATCCACGACCGTGATTGAAGGAGGGAAGAATCAAGAGGTTAGTGGTTATTTAGCTATGATTAAAATCATAATATTGCTTAATAGTAAATCAAATGTTTTCAATTGTTTCTCCGCAAGAACCTTCGTATGGAGCGGATGTGCTTGACTTTGGGTCTCAGTGTAGATTTCAGGAGGCGTTCAGATTGGACCTCAAGTCCTCCGTCATTGTCGGACATCTACCGAAAACTAAGAGGACTTTGCGGTTTCTCTTGGGAAATCTTCATGATTGGAAAGTATGTTTTTTGTTTTTGTTTTCCAAATATTCTGTGATATGCTTTTGGTTTAAATACTGCTTAATACATTACCTTATATTGTACTTTTATTTTGAAGGCGAAAAATTCTATTGCGTATCATGATCTTCCGTCGATCGATCAAGATGCTCTGTTTCGACTTGAAAACGTTAGAAAAACATCAAAGAAAGCTATGAAACGTATGAATTCTTCAAAATATACCGGTAAAGTGTTGTTTTACTTAATACATGGTTTCTCATTTTTTTCATACTAATGAATTCATTTTGTTTGGATGATTCAACGTTTTGCTATTGTTGATCTCTCAATTTCTACTTTGATGTTGCTAAAGATCGCCTTTATGTCGGGTAAATTTTTTCTTTTATGATATAATGAAATTTGATTGGTTTTATATTCAAATTAGTTGACTTTGATACGTTAATTTTTTTCAGTGGTGCTTCAAGTTTTACAAGGAGAAGTTGTCAAACGGTGCTTGCAGCTCATTTGCTCTCGATAGTGAGAGTAATTGCTCCAATTCTACCTCATTTAGCTGAAGATGTGTGGCAAAATCTTCCTTTCGAATATAGCATTGACAACAATGATGTAGCCAAATTTGTTTTCGAGTCAAAATGGCCCGAAGTCAATGAAAGATGGCTTGCCTTTCCAGAAAAAGATATTGATTTTTGGGGAAATATACTTGAGGTAACTACAATTATGTCTTGCTGATAACATATCAATAAATTTTGATTTTTTTTTAATAATCATCTATTGTATGAATTTGGTAGTTGAGAACTGAGGTAAATAAAGCTTTGGAGACTGCTCGCATTGGCAAACTCATTGGTGACGATAGCCTTGCAGAGAGATTAAGAAATATGTGTGAAGCTAGACTTGATGCCGACTCTCTGAATCGCATATTCATAACATCTCAGGTATTTCCAATCATTATTTGGTAGGACTAGCAAGATGGCTGGGTCGGACGGGTTGGGTCACGGGTCACAACACAACAGGTTCCAATGGAATCTTTTGGTTCATTATTTTTAAAAGCAATTAATTTTTAATATTGGCCAAAAAAAAAAAAAAATTTGTTACAGCATTAATCTATATTTTTGTATAACGAGTTAGGAAGCTTGCATTAAATTTAGAATTTTGTCAAATTTGTACGTGCTTGACCTGCTACTTACTAACATATAAGTTCTATCATTTGTTGTTCTTACATGTCAAAACTGTTGGACGTGTTTTTGCTGGTGTGAGTTTGATTTATTTTTAATAAACCTATTAAAGGGGCTCCCAAACTTGCACTTGAAAATAGTTCTAAGTATTAAAATTAATTGACACTTTTTATTAAAATAGTTATGAATCACCTTAACTAACTTTCAATGTATTTTCCATTATCATGCCGATGGGCATCTTCGAGGATTCTACTAAAATAGATGTAGCAGAAATTAGTGGTCCATTCAATATGGAATTCAGCAGCAGCCTGAATTGATTGATTCATAACTAAATGAGCTGAAATTGCCAACTCTAATATATCTCTCCCGCGCCCCATATTATAAGTCCACTTTTAACTTGTACAAATTTTAAAAAATACCACTACTACTCTATTTACTAATAAAATATTATCTCTCCCTACTAAAGTCTCTTTTCATTGGTTGAAATATCAAAGTAGACAAGTATTTTGGGACAACCAAAAATAGCAACATGGACTTGTAATTTGGGACATTTCATGTTTCAGAAGTTTGAGTTAGATATTCTTACATCAAAGTAGACAAGTAGTGTTGAGTTAGATATTCTTACATCATTGCACGCATTTCATGTTTCAGAAGTTTGATGATATTGGTATCTAAATTCCATTATTCATACCGCAGGTTGAGATTCTTTCTACTTTGGAGGATGCACCAAGCAAAAATATACCATATTCTGGAGATTATTTGATTCAAGGAGAAAAGAAAATATGAATTGGCGTTTCACGTGCAGAAGGTTCAAAATGTGAACGATGTTGGAACTTCTCGCTTCAAGTCGGTTCATTTCTTGATCACCCCACACTTTGCAAACGTTGCTATGATGTTATTGCTGGTCAACCACTTCCTGCTCTTGCAGCTGTTAGTTGATATGTTTTGGAATGAAATTATTAGAAAAAGGTGCCTTATAAGTTTTAAAAAGAGGTAAAATGGTCATTCAAAGATTACCATGAACCTAGGGATAATAGTTGCTACTAGCATCCCAATGAATGATTAGTGCCAAATTGGACAAACCACAATGATAATTTTTTGCAACTTACTCGAACTATTATTCTCACTTTATGAATGCAGTTTCTACATATCAAATGAAATATAATCTGATAAGTTAGTACTTAGTACAAATAACCAATTTGGGAATTGAGTAATTAACATGACAGTGTGGATAATATGATGTTATTTAACTATAATTTTTAATTTAGTAACACTTGTTAGACTGAATTTTATTATTGTACAAAGGGTTTTTTTAACTTGTGCACTACATAAGAGCCCACGAAACAGTACACAAGAACCTACGTAAAAGTACAGATAAGTGTATTTTTATATGGGTCCCTGTGTAATTTTTGTGTGCTTAACTTGTACCCTTAGAGAGAACGGTATGGTAACGAGCTCATGGGTGTTAAGGTTTAACGCTACAATGTTAAGGTGTGTCAACCACACCGCGTCCCAAGTTAAGGGGGTGTTAACGTGGGTATGTTAAAGGCATAACGCAGCGTTAAGGGTTGCAAGTTAAGGGTGAGTTACCACACCGCTTCCCAAGTTAAGGGTGTGTTAAGGTGAGTTAAGGTTGAGTTATGGTAAGATGTGCTTTTTTGTTGAGTTAAGGTTAAATGTTAAAGCTGATGTGGCACTGACGTGGCAGTGTGTTAAACCTTAACTTGTGTTACTACACCCTATGCTCTTAGGGTACAAGTTAAAAAAACCTTTGTAAAAATAATTAGCATAGACGTATCTAATAATTTTAAAAAGGTGTTGAGCAATTCTTTTTTAAATTACAAGTATTAAAGTTGCGCTATAAAGTTTTTATTAGCCAAGCTAAAGTTGCACGGTAAAAAAAGTTAACACAAAAATATTATCGGGAATTGCATGTATAGAAAAACGACATACTTTTCTAAGAAAATTACATTTAGTTCTCTGAATACGGATATGGCCCGTGTCAAACTCGACACTGTAATGAGTGCATCCATGATTATTAGTGAAATTTATAGATAATTGTTTAACCAAATTGTTGTACTCCACAACCCATATGCATGCTCGGCATAAAAAAACTTGTTCTACATATAAAAAACTGTTTGAACTAGCTTATTTTGTAGAGATGTTGGGCATATTGGCTTATTGGAAATAGGAAAAAAAAAACCCAACCAAAATCAATATTTAAGGCTTATGACTTATTCAACTTTTACGTAGCGTTTGGTACGGCGTAATGAGAGTAAGAATGGAAAAGATCATTACAACGGAATGAAAAAATTATGTTTGCTTACAATTTTCAGTTGCAATGACTCATTACATGTAATCACTCATTACATTAAAAACCACCATTTTCATTCATTATGGGTCCCTTGTTTTTTTTTCATTACATCTTGGAATGGAATCATAATTACATAAAAGCCCTTTATTAACTACCCATCAAACAAAAAAGTATATCATCAAAGGTTATTTCAGTCTTTTTACTATCGATTCCATTCCAATCTATGATAATAACTAAACATAATTATAACCAGAATGCGTCGTTCCATTCTTCGTTTATTTCATTCTGACGTTCATTCCATTCCGTCGTTATTTTATTCCATCATACCAAACAGACAAACATTCTCGAAGTCTAAACATCACCAAGATTTGTTATCTTTAAAATTTGAAAGTTAAACCGTGTGATATATAGGCTCAACAAAATTAGTTTTTAGTGTAAAATTTTTATTATTATTAAGCTTCTTATTAAAGTGTCATCCACCTGTAAAAACCTTGTATTTGTATCTTCATTTTTGTATGCATATGGACTTTTGTCGAGGTAAAGTTTCCCCCCTCCTTTAACTTTCTGTTTTAGTCACTGATTTTCCTAATATACATTTTGAGTTTTACGTTGGTTGTTTCATCAAAATGTTCCTAATTATTCTTCTCAGTTGGATACTTTCCCGCATGATACTCGGTATAGTACAATAATGCAAAAACACCGATCCTTCTATGTGTAATTTTAATGTTTAAAGTCAATAGTCTTTCAGTATGAATATAATAAAGTCAATGGTCAATAGTCTTTTAGTATTATTAATAATAATAATAATAATAATAATAATAATAATAATGCAAAGACATACTGTATGAGTATATATAGATAACACTTGACGGGACACAGAGGCTCATCCACAACCACATATGCAAAACGCTACTAAACACAATTATTGTCACCACCACCTACCTCACTCCGTCCTCTTTGTGTATTTGTTCCTCATCCAGATCTTGTGAGAAAGTAGTCCTTCAATTCGCATCATTTTGTAACCCAAATTAAACGCCCTTTTTAGTAATGACTTCTCATGAATACACAAACATGATGTTTTCACCCGATGACTTTGCTCACCTTAAAATCCCCCTTCAAAATATACTTTCCGCCACCAACAACTTTGCTTATAAAAATTTCTTGGGATACTCTAGTTTGGGAGAGCATTACAAGGGACAGCTCATGTGGTCTGGTGAGTTGATTGATATCAATGCTCAGAAATGGTTAAATAAAGAATGGGATGATGAAAAAGAACAACAGTTTTGGATGGAGATTTTAATGTTTTCTACTCTCAAGCATAAAAATCTGGTTTCTTTTGTTGGGTTTTGTGATGAAAATGATGAGAAGATCATCATTATCAGGCGTGAGAGAAGGAAAAGTCTTGTAAACTATCTAAGTGACCCGAGGTTGACATGGGTGCGTAGATTGGAGATTTGTGTCGGTATTGCGAATACGTTGAGTTTCATTCATTATGATGAGCAACGTGATTTTAGTGTTATACATCGGAACATCGACAGTTTGACAGTTGTATTAAATGATAACTGGGAACCCAAGTTATCTGAATTTAGACTTTCCATGAAGGTTGCAGCATCTGAAAGGCACCTTTCTTTCGATACTAGTAATGTTTCGAACAGGCTGGGGTATACAGACCCAACATGTTTAGCGACTAAAAGTGTGAGCCACAAGTCAGATATCTACTCCTTCGGGATAATATTGTTTGAAGTACTTTGTGGTAGAGATTCAGTAATCGAGGACGACTATAATAAGTATTTGGCTCCGGTGGCCATTACCCATTATAGGGAGAAAAAGCTCGATGAAATAATTGATTGGGGTCTACGACAACAAATGGACTCGCAATCATTCAACACGTTCGCTGAAATAGCGTATGACTGCTTGAAAGAAGAACGATCGCAACGCCCAGATATAGATGAGATTGTCCCAAGACTTGTGAAAACGTTGGAACTCGCACGTGAAAACATGCCTGTAAGACCTCTTCTTTAATTTATACATCTTCACTACATCAGTTTGCACGTTAGCTAGACCCCATATATAAACCTGATTATAGATAATTAATATCCACTTGATATGATGTCTTCCATTGCTGGACCTCACTGTATATGATTTCCCAATATATGCTAAAATATAAAGCAAGTTAAGATTTTTATCAACCTGGCCTTCGGCACTTGTCAATACGTGTGGTAGATCTGGTAGGATTTAATATTTCCTTTTAGATTTACTTTACAATGTATATATATTTTGAATAATTACCCCGTGTCCCTGAAAAACATTTTTTCGCTTAAATTTGGTTTAATTTTACCCCAAAAATTGAATTTGCAGTGCTTAGCAAAGACACGCATGCGCTCATTAGAAAAGGAAAATCCCAATTACAAGTGACTATTAACTGAGCATCATTAGTATAGTATTATTAGTAGCCCATTTGTTATTAGCCCAGCCCATTGAGAGACTTGGAGCATACGGTTTGTAAACAACATTCTAATTTATAGAATTACAAACAGTATGCTCCAAGTCCCTTAATGGGTTGGGCTAGTAACAAATGGGCTACTAATAATACTATATTAATGATGCTAAGCTAACAGTGATTTGATTAGTTAGATCGTAACTAATTTTTAAATGCTCCCGAGGTGTGTTAGGATGATATTCAGGAATCACCTGAATTTATTGTTTTTATAAAACTTGCAAACTCACAAATTTTATGATTTTACTAATAGTATCTATAGTAAAATATAAAAACTTGACTTATGCTTTTAGGAAATGCAATCTTTTATATATTTTGTCTGTTACTTAAGCACACTACAAGGATAGGAAGCAATTGCGAGGACAAGATTTTCTCACCAAAAATCGCTAAACCACAAAAAAAATAAGTTTCAGACTTTGACTTTTAATAAAACCAAAAAAATTTGATCAAAATTTTTGACGAGGACATGTACTCGCCAAATTGTTGACTTCTTTTTTTCACTATTTCATTTACTTTATTGATACTTGAGTAATAATGAATTATGAAACCTGTTTTGAGTAGGGAGTTGATATTGACACCACAAAAAGTGATATCAACACCACAATATCACACCCATAATGCATAAGTTACAATATATCATGTGCATAATTGTGGTGTTGACATTACTTTTTGTGGTGTCAATATCAACTCCCTTTGAGTAATGAGTATATTATTAGCGTAAAGCGTTTGTTTAAAAGAATTAAAACTTAGCAGCAAATGCTAAAAAAATAATCAGCCAAGAGGAAAAAAAAAATTAGAGTATTAATTTATTAAGCAAATCGTAACAAAATATATCACACTTAAGATCAATTTGAATTTTTAGGTACTCAACCTTTTTTATCTCAATTTAAGGTATCCAAGTTATATTTTATACAACGTAAGGTTTTTCAACTTTTCGAAAGATGTTATCGGCCATTTTTCACTTGAATTGGTTAATTAATGTGATATATTGTTATAATTGAACATTTAAAAATTATATCGGTAAATTATGACCAATAATGTTGTGTGGTTGTCTTGCACCTCTATGTAAATCGAAAGAACGATTAAAAAAAAGCCTTGTATTGCACAAAAATATCTTTGATACCTTAAATTGTGAACAAAAAAATTGAGTACCTGAATAAAAAAGTAACCTTTAATGTAATATCTTTTGTGCAATTTACCTTAGTTTATTTATGTATTTTCGGCTTAAGTGAACATAGTTTAATATAAATGTTAGAGTAAATTACATCGTTCGTCCTTATGGTTTGCGTTGACCGCAGCCTATCGTCCTTTGACCAAAAAAAATGCACCGTTTGTCCTTAAGTGGCAAACGTTATGCGCCGTTAGTCCCTCCCTCTAACGGAGCCCACTAGCGCTTGTTAACCTGAGGGTATAATCGTCATTTCAACACCATAAGGACGAACGGTGCAAGGACGAACGGTGTAGTTTACTCTTTTGTCCGTTTTTACGTTTCGTCCATTTTTTTATGTTTTCATCCGTTTTTACGCTTTACTCGTTTTTACATCTTCGTCCGTTTCTTCGTTTTACTCGGTTTTCTCGTTTACCGTTTTTTACGTTTTCGTCGTTTTTACGTTTCGTCCGTTTCTTACGTTTCATCCGTTTTGTCCGTTTAATACGTTTTCTTCGTTTTCTTCGTTTTACTCTTTTTACGTTTTGTCTTTTTACGTTTCGTCCATTTCTTCGTTTTCGTCCATTTCTTCGTTTTTTCTTTTCTTCGTTTCTCTGTTTTTATGTTTCGTCGGTTTTTTACATTTTTTTCATTTTCTTCGTTTTCGTCTATTTTTTACGTTTTAGTCATTTTCTTACGTTTTCATCTATTTTTTATGTTTTCTTGGTTTTCTTCGTTTTACTCTTTTTTACGTTTTCGTATGGTTTTACGTTTTAAATACATTTTTTCGTTTTGTATACATTTTCTTACGTTTTGCGTAAGAAAAAAGGAAACGAAACGAAAACGACAGCGTAAGAAACAGACGAAAACATAAAAAAATGACGAGAACGTGAAAACATAATGAAACGTAAAAAGTAAACGTGAAAAATGGAAGAAAACATTAAAAATGGAGAAACATAAAAATGGCGAAAATGTAAGAAAAGACGAAACGTAAAAAAGACGAAAACGTGAGAAATGAACGAATGTAAAAAGAGTAAAAGTAAGAAAAGCGGACAAAACGTGAAAATGGACGAAACGATAAAAGACGAAACATAAAAAGCAGTAAAATGTAAGAAAAGCGAAGAAACGTGTTAAAACGAGACAAAAACGTATAAAAGCGGATGAAACGTGAAAGCGGACGGCGTAAGAAAGCGGACGAAAACATAAAAAGCAGACGGCGTAAAAACGGTAAAACGTGAAAAATAGATGAAACGTAATAAAATGGACGAAAAAAAACAACGAAAACGTAAAAAGCGGTAAAGCGTGAAAAAAGGAAGAAAACATAAAAATACGAAAAACGTAAGAAAGCGGACCGAAACGTAAAACCGGTGAAAACGTTAAAAAAGATGAAAGCGTAAGAAAGCAGACGAAACGTAAAAAGAGTAAAGCGTAAGAAAACGGAAGAAAACGTGTTAAAATGGACAAAACGATAAAAAGCGGATGAAAAGCGGGTGAAACGGATGAAAGCGTTAAAAATGGACGAAACGTAAAAACAAAGTAAAGCGTGAAAGCGGGTAAAAGCGTAAAAGCAGACGAAAATGTAAAAAGCAGTAATGCGTAAAAGCGGACGAAACATTAAAAAATGTACGAAAAAGTAAGAAAATGGGCAAACGTAAAAAGCGGAGTAAAGCGTTAAAAACACGAGTAAAGCGTAAAAAACAGAAAAACGACGAAACGTAAGAACACGGATGAAAACATAAAAAAACGGACAAAAAGAGTAAACTACACCGTTCATCCTTGCACCGTTCGTCCTTATGGTGTTGAAATGACGAATATACCCTCAGGTTAACAATACTTAACGACCGTTAGTGGGCTCCGTTAGAAGAAGGAACTAACGGCGCATAACGTTTGCCACTTAAGGACAGACGGTGCATTTTTTTTGTTCAAAGGACAATAGGCTGCGGTCAACGCAAACCACAAGGACGGAAGGTGTAATTTACTCTAAATGTTAATACCATTAATGATATAACTTTTATGAAAGTTAAAATACTTCAAAAAGCTATAGCACAAATATTGACATATTCTCACAATAAGTGCACATCTAAACTCCCTATAACGGACAAAGGTCATTCCCTCAATTAAGACATTTTTAAAGCATTACAACCATTTAAACATATATTACAACCATTACACATATCTAAGTTTTAAGCAATTAAACCTAAGCAAAGTGTTCAACTAAATTATGCACCAAAACATAAAAAACCATTTAATACCCACATCTAATGAGGAGATTATGAATAAAACTTTACTCCTTAATTATTAAATAAATTATATGAATTTAACTATGCTTATCAATTTTTATGTTTTTAATAACCTTTTAAATTTAATAAAGTAGAAATAGGTCAAAAACGTAAAAATAGGCGGTCAAAAATCGGACTAGTCGGTCAAATGGTCCAAATCAGTCAACTTAGTTCTTTAATAAAGAAATTAAAATTAGGACCTCTATTTTCATTTTATTTTTTCCCTACTTCTCACTCACAATGAACTGCATAATCAATATTTGAGCTTTTTTATTTACGTTTGAGAACATAATAGGCTTGAAATTAGTTAAATCCTTTAGTTTGGTTGAAGTAGTATTGTTTATGTTTAACCTTTTACTACTTGAGTTGCTATATGTTTTTTCTTTTGTTTTTGTTTGAATTACGAGTTATGTGATATTTGAGCTATTTAAACTTTAAAGTTCTTAAAGTATTACGTTTATGTCATATCGGGTTGACCCAAACCCAATAACCTAACAATGTTATCGGGTCGGGTTA
Organism: Chrysanthemum lavandulifolium; assembly: GCA_022545495.1. Lineage (NCBI taxonomy): Eukaryota > Viridiplantae > Streptophyta > Magnoliopsida > Asterales > Asteraceae > Chrysanthemum > Chrysanthemum lavandulifolium. The sequence continues at coordinate 268,906,370 of CM040240.1, forward strand.
GAGTTAGATAATTAATAATATGGGCATTTACATATATATCCTTGCAAAATTCAAAAATTACATATATATTCTTTTGATGCATTAAAAACATTGTACTTTATGCAACAAAAACTGGTAAAAAGGATATATATGTAATTTTTGAAATTTACAAGGATATACATGAAATTATGCCTTAATATTATTAGGTTATCAGGTCAACCCGATATGACTCGAAAATTGAAATTTAACTTTTAAACTTATAACTTCAAAAGCCCAAATATCCAATAATTTATAATTTAATAATTTTAAAAGTCCAAATACACACGGAATAATGAATATGCATGTGACGTTTAGGTTCTGGTCCTTGGTGTAATTTGTCACTGGTACATTGTGAATTACAAAAACGTTTAAGGTTTCAACTTGGCTACACTTTAGCGCCACTTGACAATGTCAAGTGTGAATGGCAACTGTACATTTTAAAGAGTTATATGAATTAATCTATTGGTACATTTTATAATTATCTATATTTTAAAAAGTTATAATAACTAATCTCATAAGTTGATGTTTGTACCCGATAATCAGACATAACCCAACCCGAATCTCACCGGAACCCGATAACCCAATTCTTAATCGGATCGGGTTGCGGGTCACTTGTAAAAAATTTCAAAGCCTGATTCAATCCCTACCCAATAACACCCTTAGTTCGGTTGCATTTATGGAAGTTGGGTTTAGGATGGTATCTTTTAATATTAAGTTCTTTCTCTTATCTCAAATAAAAATTCAAATTTTCAATCAAATTCAAATCTAAATCAAAATCAAAATCAAAATCATAAACGCATTTGCAAACTGAACTGACCTTTAAATTGAGCACGTCAATGTCTTTGCCACGTCAATTATGATATGTCAGATACCTATGTCACATTTTTGTTTATTATATACGAGTATCAAGTTTTTCTTTTTCTAATTACAAGTTCTATCATATAACGTAAGTTTACTTGCATGAATAGTCTCTAACTCGATAATTAATGGGTTTTGCTAACGTATGCCCGCTAGGCACAGATTAACGTGTAAACCAAAAAGAATGTTTTGATTAATTTAAGTGAAAATTATTTTCAAATATAGTAATTTATGAGTTTATTTAACGTGTATTTAATGCATTATTAACTACACGCTAACTTATTTATGGTGGTCACAATTTAGCAAAACCGTTAATTAATAACAGGCTTTTTCCCTGAGTTTAACTTTCATTAAATTGTGCCTTTAAAGGTTTCATGTGTATTGCACAAGAGGTATACATGTCATTTTACCTAGTGTCTTAAACTTTTGAGAATATCTCATAAGCCACCCTACCATGCTTTAAATACTTTAAATGAAAGAATTGTAACCATTTGGTAAGGTATTCTACAAGAACTACAAACTATCTCAATTCCTTGACTTTATCTTAGCCAATCATCTTGATATTCAACTTGTCAACCCTTGCATACATACAGCAGCTAGTATCTTAGAATGTGTATGAAAATTAAGTTCACTCTTACACAAAGTACACACCATAGTGTTTCTGGGTACCACTTTATTAACTTATCTTGAGTATTCCAATCCACTTTATCACCTTCCCTTAAATTATTAGTAGTTCATACAACATGAAGAACCAAAACGTTTCAAGTAAATAAGACCATGCACTTCCTAAACTATAAAAGGATCTTATTTTAAATATTATATTTTTATCCACAAACACAATATGATATTAGCTATAAAGTAGAAAATATAAACAGATTTAGACTCAAATTCAATATCAATATAACATACAAGACAAGTAAGTATATACCGTGACATGTGTTTGAAAAGGCTCACGAGTTTCATCAAACACTTTGTAGACACTTCATTAAACTCTCTTTATATATTGTGTTATCTTGTGTATTAATTCACTTTTTTACTTGATAAACAGATAATGTCTTCACCAAAGGACGATCTTGCGCACCTCAAAATCCCCCTCGAAAGCATACTATTCGCCACCAACAACTTTGCTGAAGAAAATATGATCTGCACATATGGATTTTGTAAGGAATACAAGGGACAACTCTTGTGGTCCGGTGACATGATTGATATTTGTGCACGGAGGTTAAATAAAGAAAGGGATGAACAACAGTTTTGGATGGAGATTTCCATGCTTTCAAGTCTCAAGCATAAAAATATGGTTTCATTAGTTGGCTTTTGTGATGAAAATGATGAGAAGATCATCATTAACAAGAATGAGACCAGGGGAAGGCTCGATAACTATCTAAGTGACCCAATGAGGTTGACATGGGTGCGAAGATTGGAGATTTGTGTCGGTTTGGGGCAAGCATTGAGTTACATTCATTATCACGAGCCGCGCGATTTTAGCGTGATACACCGGAACATCACCAGTGCAACAATTGTATTAAATGATGGCTGGGAACCCAAGTTATGTGATTTTGAACAATCCATGAGGATTGAAACATCTCAAAGGCACCAGTCATTTCATACTAATACACTTTGGTATGTGAATGGGTATGGAGACCCAACATATATTGAGACTAAAAGTGTGAATCACAAGTCGGATATTTACTCATTTGGGATAGTATTGTTTGAACTACTTTGTGGTAGGAAATCAGAATTTTATGATCATTTGGCTCCGCTGGCCATTACCCATTATCGAGAGAAAAAACTCGATAATATAATCGTTCATGATCTAAGGAAGCAGATGGACTTGCATTCATTCAACATGTTCGCGGAAATAGCGTATGAGTGTTTGGAAGAAAAACGATCGCAACGCCCAAATATAGATGACATTCTCCCAAGACTTGAGAAAGCTTTGGAACTAGCACGTGAAAACAGCGTAAGACCTCTAAATTTTCTCTTTTATGTTTCCACCACAATATGTTTTCCCTTTTCATTATATTTGTTTTAACAAAATTTTAAGACATAAACAAACCAATTTTAGCATATAAATCACTAAAACAAAGACTCTTCGTTATATATAAAGAAAAATCGAATTTGCTTAAAACTCTTAAAGTGAAAAATGTGAAATTGTTAGTCTATCCATACTTCCTATTCCTTTCAATATTGTACATTACATCGATATTTATTTTTCTTTCATGACTACTTATAAGCTCAAAGTTTGACCCGATAACCAATATACATCCATTTTACACACGAAACACTTAATAGCATTTTTGCAACTATAACGCTCAGTTCTCGAGTTTTTAGGGAGGGGAAATGGAAAAGAATAAGAAAGAGAAAAGAAATGGAAAAGGAAAGTAAGTGTTAGTTGTTATGTTCTTGAGATAAAGGAAAGGAAAAAGAAAGTAATCATAATCATGTTCTTGAGTGAGAGGAAAAGTAAAATAAGTTGGTCAAATTACATATATGCCCTTTAATTATTAATGTCAAATGTTTTAAAAGGGTATATTAGTCTTTACACAATATATAATTTCGTTTCCTTTCCCTTCCTCCCAAAAGTGGAAGGAAGATTTGATTATCAAATCTTCCTCTCTATTTCCTTTCCGTTTCTCTTTCCTCTTTTAAAAAAGACTCAAGAACACAAAAAAATTTCAGTTTCCTTTACTTTCCTCCTCCTTTTCGACTCGAGAACTGAGCGTAATTATTTGTGGCTTTAAATTTCAGCCGCTTTGCGCGGATAGTCGCCTCAACTGTATAAGTGGTATGATTAGTATTTAACGCTTCATGTTTTATTCATGTTGTAAATTTTAGGGTCAATTATTAATTGATAATTCATCTCTTTAGTCTTGGTCAATTATGTATTTAACCATTTAACCTTTTTTTGGCAACATTTTTACTCTTAACTTTCATTGACTATTTAAAAGACCGCTTTAATTTTGGATAATCATTTGACAAAATCTTTTAAATAAAATCGACAACTTTTTTAATCTATAATATTAAATGAACTATTTTTTGATTACCCATTCTGACACATGATACGTCGCGTTTTGCGGTTTTTAGTTATTAAGTTTTCTTGTGTTTAAATCAAGGGGACCGTAAGTTTGTTTTGACTATTATAACTTCTTGTTCGATCTTTTAAAAGGGTAACATGTATAGTTGACATTCTACATAGATAACTAAAAAGAAAAAATTAAATTATTTACAAATTTTAAGAATAGTAATAATCGCCTTAATCCAAACACTAAAAAAGAATTCATAACTTAAGCACCAAAATCACGTATGATGGGTCGTGTCGGATAGTCTAAGTAATAAGAAATGTAATACTCGTATTGGATATGACCTTGACACAAGCCATACAACTTTCAATAACAATAAATAGAAAAGAAATAAAACCAACTTTATGGATATCACTTAGGATTAAAAATATGATTAAAAAAGGGACGTTCGGTGGAGATTGCCAATTATACATCTATTCTTACTAATAAAACACAGTTTTTAAGAAGCCATCTAATTAATTTTTCCTATAATTAACTCTTAACCAGGGCTTGACATGTGGCAAAGATAATTGACTAAAAGTTACACCATTTGAAAAATGTCAAAGCTAATTAATTTAAGAAATGCTTCACGAATGTATATAAATATTGAATCAAATTAAAACTTCCTAATAAACACAATGAATCCTTTATTATACAGTATGTAAAAATACAAATCATATAACAAACGTATTTATGTTTCGGACATTCTGATCTACATTCATTCGCAACTTCTATTAAGATTGGATGATACACTTCTATTAAGATTGAGAAAATAATTGCGGTCAATAAACACTAATTAAATAATGGTACATTAAATAATAAATCATTACTTTCTTATTAAACACTCCATTACCTATCAATCTATCGCATAGTTTTGATTCATAACCATGGAGCAATAATTTTAGGTCTTTCAACTGAAAGTAAAAACCATTTTTCTGTTAGTTATTTATTGAATTGATTTTTTAATTTGATTTGTGTTTAGATTGGATTGAAACGAAGTTACAAGCAACAAAGTGTATGGTTTTTTAATTTGATTTGTGTTATTGTTTTTGCAAAATTTCGGATAATTCCCGTTTGGATGATGAAGTTTTTCAATGATTTGATCAGGTATTAAAAAAAGTCAGGTTCTTTATTAGATTCATATATGGCTACTAACATGCTCATGTTTAGCTGTTTTGTTTCGAATATAAATGATGTTGGTGTGTTTGCAGTTACAAGTTTGGTCTCAAGATTGATGAGATAAAGTGCATGTTTATGGGTGCAGCAATCTTACACGTCATTACGAGCCAAAGTACTCAAGTAGTGGGCTGATCACCATAAAGAGCTTAAAGATTAGAAAGTTTCAAAATATAGGTTCTCTAGAATAGGTTACAAGGTGTTCATCGGTTCAGTTATCAGACTATTCGGTTTATTTGGTTCGGTTAGTTTGGTTAATTTTTTTTTAAGTAAAACCGAAAATCAAACTGAACCGAATTCAAATTTGATTCAACCGAACCGAGTAACCGACAACCGAACCCCTATAACCGAAAATCAAACCGAATAACCCGAATTACATAATTTTAATAATTTTTTTATTTAATTATATATATTTTTAGCACAATTTTTTTTTTCAAGCTTAAGTAGTGTTAGATTTATACTAAGAAAGAGTTTTAGTGATTTTTTTTCATATATAAACACGTAGAAAAAAAATATTTATATGAATTTGGTTTTCGGTTTGGTTTTTGATTATCATTGCCAAAACCATATCCAAATCGATAACCAAATATTTAGTTCGGTTTAGTTCGGTTTTGACCAATTCGGTTCGATTATGAATTCATTTCAGTTTTTTTGTTTGGTTCGGTTTTGATTTTCGATTACTGTCGATATTACCCACTCCGTGAACACCCCTATGTTACAATCTTCTAATAACAGCATAGTCACATAAATAATAAATTCAAACTTTAGTCAAATTAAAAATATGCACCTAACACTGTAGAAAAAAGAAGTTTGAAAAAAGTACATGCCAATTGATTTGCTACACACTATTTTCTATTATATGTGTTGTGCAATGCAATAATCATACATAACTTATCCCACGTATAGTTGTTTGCTTGAGTATGTTGTTGATGTGAATTGTAATTAAATATTAGCAATTTGTAATAATGATACAAAAATATATTGATCAAGTTTGTTGTGATTGTTTTCCTTTTTAAGGTTGGTTTTGATATTATTGGATGTACCGAGTCAAGTCGGTGTGTATAGTGACGAGAAAATGTCTTCTAACACTAATTAAATTTCACGAGTTTTCCAATTTAGTTACATAAATTTCACATAAACAATATAATTCATCAAAGTTTCAATTCGTTTTTAAAAATGTGAAAATATACAAAATGACTATATTTAAGGTATTTATATAAGCATTGTTAAGCTGACCTTATTAATAAACACACACCCTTGAATATAACTACTCCTCAATCAACTATATATATAACCAATCTATGCAATTCAGAAAAGTAAATAAGTCATGAAATAATAACCAAGTTCGATAAATATTCTATCTACGTTACTCAAACATAAAAACTACACAACAATGGAACACTGTTAGAACTTAAAGTAATTATGTTTATTGAAACTTTGAGTGACTTTTATAATCAAAATAAAGTTATAGTGACTAAATTAAAAAAATCTCAAATTTGATTATTATTTCATAAATTTGACACAAAACCAATTTGGGTTATGAAATGTTTTGTATATATGTTGATATTTTAATGTCAAAAGTGTCCCTCATTGTTCCACTAAAATAATAGTTTATTCCAATTATAAAAGACATTTAAGTTTTACAACTGTTTTACCAATGTCGATCAAAGATTTCTTCAACTGCAAAAACAACTGAAGTTTTAATATCCTTCCACTTTATTGAATTATAAGGAAATTGATAAAAGTAAATATTTTAAAGTTTTCATTAAGATATTTAGACATGCGTCAAATTAGTAATACCTTGAATAATAACTGCAATAAAATTTAACATCTCTCAACTAACTTTATATACCACAAAATAATAACCAAAATTAATAGTTTTTGTCTCTTTGTTAAATAAGTGATCAAGATTTTCACAAACTTATCCCGAGAATAGTTGTTTGCTTGAGTATGTTGTTGATGTGAGTTGTAATTAAATATTAGCAATTTGTAATAATCATACGAAAATATATTGATCAAGTTTGTTGTGATTGTTTTCCTTTTTAAGGTTGGTTTTGATATTATTGGATGTACCGAGTCAAGTCGGTGTGTATGATGACGAGAAAATGTCTTCTAACACTAATTAAATTTCATGAGTTTTCCAATTTAGTTACATAAATTTCACATCAACAATATAATTCATCAAAGTTTCAATTCGTTTTTATTATTGTGAAAATATACAAAATGACTATATTTAAGGTATTTATATAAGCATTGTTAAGCTGACCTTATTAATAAACACACACCCTTGAATATAACTACTCCTCAATCAACTTTATATATAACCAATCTATGCAATTCAGAAAAGTAAATAAGTCATGAAATAATAACCAAGTTCGATAAATATTCTATCTACGTCACTCAAACATAAAAACTACACAACAATGGAACACTGTTAGAACTTAAAGTAACTATGTTTATTGAAACTTTGAGTGACTTTTATAATCAAAATAAAGTTATAGTGACTAAATTAAAAAAATCTCAAATTTGATTATTATTTCATAAATTTGACACAAAACCAATTTGGGTTATGAAATGTTTTGTATATATGTGGATATTTTAATGTCAAAAATGTCCCTCATTGTTCCACTAAAGTAATAGTTTATTCCAACTATAAAAAACATTTAACTTTTACAACTATTTTACCAATGTCGATCAAAAATTTCTTCAACTGCAAAAACAACTGAAGTTTTAATATCCTTCCACTTTAGTGAATTATAAGGAAATTGATAAAAATAAATATTTTAAAGTTGTCTTTAAGATATTTAGACATGCGTCAAATTATTTTTGTAGCGAGCAAATATTTTTCATTTTAAACCTTCCTTATTTAGCATGTCCCAATGGCCCAAATACTTTATAACGTAGTAGATATATGTTTTCCAAAAGTATAACGTCTATATTATTAATAGGATAAATAGTTAGCACTTTTATCTTTCAAATTTTAGCATTAAATTGGTGATTATAAGTATAGTAAACTTTTCTTATAAACAATTCTATTAAAATATATATCATTATTTGGGTTACTATATTATTTAAATGAGACAAATTTTTAAATTTTACATTAGTTTTCTATTTTTTTTTATAATTGTTTTTTGTCTTAAAATTTTAAGACTTCTTTTTATAGAAAGTCTTAAATCCTTTATATTATAGTAGTATAGATGTAGTAAAAATAAAGTTTGAATGACTTTAGGTAAACAATAATAAAACTTGAGTGGGTATTGTAACTAAAAAAAGTTTGAGTAACTTTAATAAAATGATATTAAAACTTGGTTAACTTTCATGAACTTCACCAAATTTGAATTGCATACAACCTTTATCATAAGTAGATTACTCCATAATACGGTAACATTAATCTTAAAAAACTTTTATGTTTGACGTATTAAAAGAAAAAAAGAAGAAAAAATGTGCTTTTTGTGGAAATTTGGGGACATGCCAAAGGTTCATATTATGATATCCGGTTGATACCTGATGAGTTAGATTATAAACCAGTCAAGTTGCAAATGGTGTATTTGCAGCTACACATCAATTTAATATTATAAATAATGGTTTTCTTGACAGCATCATGGGACCACTGTAATGTGTTGCAGTTAACCGCAATTATTCAGTTGACTGTGGGTTCTCATCCAGAAGATATCAATAAATTTTTTGGACTTCACTGAATGGATTCTAAAGCCAGGAGTTGGTAAGCTCGAAGATGCAAATGATGGTGCCAACTAGGATTGACATACATGATTCTCATTAAGGATTTAACTAACCCAAAAGCCTCAATCATAAACTTTACTTACCTAAATATGCTGGATAACCTTGATGACCACAAATATTTCACAGAAAATGCCATACTTGCTCCTACAAATGAGGTTGTATACATTGTAAACAATCACATGTTTTCGGTTATTCTAGGCAAAGAAGTCACGTACCTAACTTGTGACAGTGTATCAGTGTTTGCAAATTGGAAAACCGTACAAGTAAACAAAGTCATATTATTTACAAAATTTATTAATGGTCTAAAATTCTCCCGGGTGCCCAACCACAAACTTACATTAAAAGTGAGTGCTACAAAACATCAATCAATCCAATAGTGTGTGCAAGGGAACACGACTTCATGTAGCCAGGTTGATGAAAACTTGCTTTGAGGCCACAATAATGACCATAAGCCATTTTGGTAAATGAATGATTATCACAAAGACAAAAATCTCAACTTATGATAAACGATTTCCGTTAAAGATTGTAAGAAAACAGTTCCCTATGCATGTCTCTTTCGCGATTACAATCAACAAAAGTCATAGACAATCTCTGAGGCAAGTGGGTTTGTATTTGTAATAGCCTGTTTTTACATATGAGCAGCTTATGTAGCCGTCTCTAGCGTTTGGAGCAAAAAAGGATAGGAAATGGTTATTTGTGATGACGACAGGAAACTTCATGAATAGCACAACGAACGTGGTTTGCAAAGAAGTGCTACACATTTTGTGATAACATCTACGTGTCATCGTATCTCGCGTTAGTAGAAAAAAAGGATTCAATGTGTTTATGTTCTTTTTTCGGTTATTTGACTATTGTGTTTTATATAATGCATGTTTCATTGTTACCAACTTTATATTTTACTTTGCTTATCCGATTGTTTTTCTTTCTAACCTCTAACTTTATAATATGCAATGCCATTCAATCTTTTTTTCAACGTTACTTTAAAATACCCGTGAATTTCACGGGTCTTTTAGCTAGTATATAATATACTGATGATGCATCACTAGTTCCTGTTATTTTGTGTATTAAATGAATATCCTTTTGTAACCTGCTTGTTTTTTTTTTGTAATAGATACACTCTCCGCCCAACCACCTTGCTCATCTAAGAATCCCTCTTGAAGATATCTTATCCGCCACCAACTACTTTGATGAAGATAATGTCATCGGAGAAGGTGGATTTGGAAAGAGATACAAGGGACAACTCTCGTGGTCCGGTGAGTTGATAAATATCACCGCTCGGAGGTTAATTAATAAAGAATGGGATGAAAAAGAACAACAGTTTTGGACGGAGATTGCGATGCTATCTGGACTCGAGCATAAGAATCTTGTTTCTATTGTTGGGTTTTGTAATGAAGTTGGTGCAGAAACCATCATTTACAAGGACATGCCCAGGGGAAGGCTCGAATACTATTTAAGTGACCCCAGGTTGTTGACATGGGCGAAAAGATTGGAGATATGTGTTGGTATTGCGAATGCATTGAAGTACATTCATTATGATGAGCCACGCGATTTTAGTGTTATACACCGGAACATCAGCAGTTACAAAATTCTATTAAATGATAACCATGAACCCAAGTTATCAGATTTTGAGCATTCCATAAAGATAAAAGCATCAGAAAGGAACCATTCTTTCCATATTGATTCAGTTTGGTCTACAGAGGGGTATACAGACCCAACATATTTAAAGACTAGATGTGTGAACCACAAGTCAGATATCTACTCCTTTGGGATAGTATTGTTTGAACTATTGTGTGGTAGGAAATCAGTAAGTGATGATCAAGATAATAAGTATTTGGCTCCAGTGGCAGTTTTTCATTATATAGAGAAAATACTTGATGATATAATTGATCCGGATCTATGGAAACAAACAAATCCGCGATCATTGAACATTTTCGCCGAAACAGCATATGCGTGCTTGAATGAAGAACAATCGCAACGCCCAAATATGGATCAAATTGTCACAAGACTGGCGAAAGCGATGGAACTTCAATTGGAATGTAAAAATGCTGTAAGATGGTTTTTTCTCTTTATCTTTCTTTCACAATAACTACTCTATAATACGAGCAACGTTTATTTACTAATGGCTATATTTGTTTTCATTGATGTTAAAGGTACACTCATCAGTTGTGGACGAAGTTGGAGGGGCATCATCCAATCATGAGGAGGTAACTAGTTTTTTATTTAAGTCTTGTTGAAATCATTAGAAAAAGAGGAATAATACGATGTGGTATATAATGCCCGATAACAATTCCCTTATTTTATTTAAAATCTTGTACGTTGTAAGTTGTAACTTACAACTTGTAAGCCACTGAAATTTTTAAGAGGGAGGAAAACAGGTGATGATATATTTTTATGGTTAAATCTACTTTGCTCATTATACTCAGACGATATTTGTCAAAACAAGAGAAAATTAAAGGATAAAGAAAGATACATGTTTTGTTCTGTTTATAACGTGATGACCGGTGAAGAGTGATACATTAGACATGTCACTTATATATGGGTAACTTTAGTTAAAGTATTATGGTTACTCAACCTATATATTAATATAGATCTTGAATTTTTGGTTACAAATAAAAAGTTCTAATTAAATAAGATATAGGTGCGAGGTAAGAACCACATAAGTAGGTGCTCAAAATAACTAAAATACGTGTCGTATTAGTTTTAGGAAAATGATATGCGTGAATAAAACCCTTAAAGATATGCTTAACCTTTATTTGAAGACACGTGACAATTTATAAAGGTATGCTTAACTTGTAGTCGTTAAGACATCGCCTTGCGTTTTTATTTCAAAAGCAATCCACCAAGATGAAAATGAAGTTGACTAGTATGATAGTATCAACTATTGTCACATATAGTCCTTATATGAAACGAACCCTGAGACCCATGACCAAGTCTCAACCGAACCCAACCATGTCAAGAGACTTACCATACGTTATACATTTTCTATTTAGTTCTCCCAACTATAATTTTAGTTTATAAGTGGTCCACATTACCACGAGCCACCCATCCATTGTTTCCCATGTTTAGTTATTTTCTAGTCTATAGTTTATTCCTTCAGTTTAGAAGATCATTCATTTGTTCTTTCGTTATTTAACTGTAATTACGTTGCATTTTGAAAAGGGTGAAAATTTGATCTAATGTTTAATCTACTACATTGTAAGAGATCTTCTAAGTTATTTATCTTTGGAGATTTTCTATCACTATAATTCAACAATCTTCACCCAAGTTAAACATGATTATATTTTATATCTATCTTCTTTACACTTACTGTACCAGCTTTAATTATCAGCCCATTGAAAATGAGAGTGATACACAAGATCCCGATTCCCGTATTATATGTATATTTAGCTTCTCAATATTTCGTCTCTTTAATAAATATTTTAATTGATCAATCAACCTAACTAAAGTGTTATATCCTGTTAATCTACACATATAGGGATCAGTGACCTCCTCATCTATAGGCAATGAATCACAAGTCAGCAAAAGCACAAAGTCTTTCCTCAAAGATCCATCTCTCTTAAAACTCAGCCTTAAAGATTTGAAATCAGCAACCAACAATTTTCATAAAGAAAATTTCATGAAAGAAGATGAAACGACGATATTCAAAGGTCGTCTCTTGCGTTCCGAACAGTTCGTTGATATCTTTGGAAAGGTTTACAACACTAATTCTGAAAAAGATGAGAGCAAAATGTTCAGGATGGAGCTTTCGATGCTTTCGAGTCTCAAACATAAGAATATAGTGTCTCTTATTGGGATTTATGATGATCACGAGAAGCTGAAGGCTATCATATACAAGAGGGAGGCCAACGAAAGTCTCAAAAACTATCTAAGTGACCAGACTCTTAGGTGGATCCAAAGGTTGAAGATATGTGTTGGTGTCGGAAATGCATTGAGTTACATCCATTATGATGCTGGACGAGATTTTAGTGTCATACATTGCAACATTAGGAGCTCGAATATTTTACTGGATGACAAATGGGAACCCAAGTTATCAGGTTTTGAACTTGCATTGAAAAATACAGTAGCTCGGAGGCACCGTCTTCTTCTTACCCGCGATATTGTTAAGAATGCATACCTGGACCCAAAATATAAAAAGACTGGAGGTGTGACCCACAAGTCAGATGTGTATTCGTTCGGTGTTGTGTTATTCGAAGTCTTGTGTGGGAGGAGTGCAGTTCTTCCAGATGAAGAGTTGGAAGAGGGGTTATTAAATCAACTCGTCAAATCTCATTTGGATAGTATGATAGATCCACGTCTACGAAATCAGATGGACCCAGAAGCATTCAAAATCTTCTCAGAAACAGCACATTACTGCATACAAGAGGAACGGGGGAAGCGTCCACATATAGACCAGGTTGTCAAAAGACTTGAGAAAGCTTTGGAACATCAGTGGAGACATGAAAATCCAGATGACCGTACATCATTCAATCGCTTGAAGGTACGTAATTAATTTACTTAAACTTTTAATTTAAGGTCGGTTATCCTAATTAATAAAAAAGAGTTATTCTATGTTACAAATGCCAGTACGTTTCTCGTCAAGTATCAAAAATTATTTTACCTTGTATACTAAAACGTGTATGTGATTTTGATTTTATGTTATTATAGTTTTTTAACATTGCATTTGATATTTCTTTGAATATAATATCATATATAGAACTAAAAAGTATTATATAAAACTAAGATTTTTATGATAAATGCGGTGAACGAGAGTTACGTGGCCACGCATCGCTGTGGAACGTGATTGCATAGTAATTTATCAGAAAAGATATATTATTATGGTGCATAATTTATAATTTTGGTTTATAAATGATTCAAAGCTTGAAATTTTTTGAAATTTGAGCTAAGCTTGTAATAAGAATATGTGGTACGTACATTTTCAATATATACACAAAAAATAATTTATCATTATCTCAACAATTGTTAACGATGATGGCACGATCTTCGTTTTATAAGACTAAGAGTTAGTTTGAATAGTTATTGATATGAATTAATAGCTTCATAATTATAAATAATTGTTTTATATAAGTTAATAACATGAAAAAAGAAGTTAATATGATAAAAACCTTACAAAGAGGCCAATTTCTCAAGATGTAGTTGTAAATATTTTAAGTTAATATTACTGTAATATTTTCAAAGAAGTAATTGTCAGAATCTTATGTAAATATACACATACATCTTATTCACTTTATTTTGTCTAATAATTAGAAAACATAAAGTCATAAACCATAATAGTAAAAGAGTATTAAAGAAGGCGAAAAAAATATATATATATATATATATATATATATATATATATATATATATATATATATATATATATATATATATATTAATATATTAAATATAATTTATTGTAGGTAATTAGCTAATTTTGTGAGTCCACGATTCTATTTGTGGGTCCAGATTCTTTCTCGTGGGTCACGATTCATTCTTAGTGTATTTTTTATGAAGGATTGTAATAATTGGCTACAAAATTGTATTAAACTATCCCCCATATATATATATATATAGAGTTAGGATCGAATAAAGTAAAATTAAAATAAGAATGATAAGAAGAAACCACAACCATCATTTCGGATGCACACTATAAAATAGATCGTCTCCCTTAAATTCTCCCTCCTATTTGAAATGTGTGGTTAGAAATTCTTCTTATTCTTCTTATTTTAGTTTTTCTTCTTAGGATCTCTTCCCTATATAGAGTTATATATATATATATATATATATATATATATATATATATATATATATATATATATATATATATATATAGACACACACGTGAGAGTGGAACTCAAGACCACTTGCATAAAGAGACAAGTGTTAACTAACTAAGCTACAACAACAATTGATTATGTACTCATAAATAAAATATATATCCTTAATTTAATGGCTTAGCTTATGAATAGTAAAACTTGGTCCGATCAAAAGTCTAAAGTTAAAATTGTGTTGAAGAGATTTGAACTAATGACCTTAAGCACGAAATAGATAAAAGTTATGTTTGATGACCACTTTATTCCGGAGCGTGATGGCGCGTCATCCTGGCTACGCTTGTGATTTTGGTATGCTTTTCTTCATAACTTAAATACCGAAATGTAAGCTACCTGTTGATGAGGATTTTCCAAAACCTGTAATTTTAGTAATGAATTGTATTCTTAAATTCAATCCCCTTTATTCAAAACTCCTATCCTTTCGTTTATTTTATTACTTAATGATTTGATAGATGGATCTAAAAAAGTGATTGGTGAGATTTTGGAGAGAGAAGATTTATAATTCAATTATACAAGTGTTTTATGCGTTAGGCATGAATTGTAGGCGTAAATAACATTACTCATAAAAAATATAGATGAAAACTCGATTCCGTTTCATACATTTATACAACCTAAAACCAAAGAATACCCAATAAAAAGAATACTCTTTTTTAATCATAGTCTAATTTTTCATTTTGGGATATCCCAAAATAATTGTTCACTTCTCATTTGAACCAATCGGAAAATATATTATTGGTTGAAATTTGTAATCCCCACTTTTGTTAAATTATGTATTTTTTTTCTGGTGACAATAATTTTGGGACGAAGAGAGTGATATGAATTATTAAGTATTGATAACGAGATATAACTTATATGCTTCAACTAATTCCCACTTCATTCATCACTTTAAACACTGCACATGTATATTCTTTTCTTAATCTCCATTTTCAGTCTTCTCACATGTCTTGAAATTATTGTTAGATGTTCTTTTAGGTGTTAGTTATAGAGATTGATTATCGAATAGTATGGAGTGGACTATATTGCATCAATTTATGATAACTTATAAGATCTCTTTTGCTTTTTTAGGCGTGTATCAATTAGCATCATTGGATATTATCAATTTTTTTAGATTATACTGGTCACACATTGCTTATCTATATTGGTTCTGCATCTATTCTATTCATCCTTAAACTGGATACTCTTGCATTATCTTGAACGTGATTTGCATCATCATCATCATCCTGCATCTAACAAGCATCTAACAAACTGGATGTTTAAACTGCATTGTGTTCATATTCTAATTTCTAACTATATCATCGTGCCTCAAACTAAAAGCCAAACTGAAAAACAGAAAACGAATTTAAAAACCATTTGATGTTGATTAGAGTAAGGTTTTTAAACCCATGAAAAGGCATTAAAATCGCTCTCAACGATCGGTTATTAAAAAACGACTGACGAGGATCAAAAACAGAAACGTTAACCTCGAAAAGTAATTGATTGTTTTGGATGGACTATATATGAATTGTTGAAGATGGAGATCTTGTGTGATGAGGGTGAAAACAATTTGTTGACCCTCATTCCTATTATTTACGTCACTCACGCAGCCCTTTGAAAGTCACAGGATTTACAAACATGCCATTGTGAATTACAACCACAGATTTAGATATCCGATGGTCCATAATTTGTCCTACACTTTTTACTCTATCATGCTATTTTAGTTGAACTCTTCTCTTAATATCACTCCAATCCTTACTAGCATTAATGTGGTGTTGCACAACTTCATAATGTCGCAGGGGAACAACTTGGAAAAATTGAAGATCGGACTAAATGATATAAACGAGGCTACCAAGAATTTTGATGACACATACTGCATCGGGTTTGGCGGATTTGGTAAAGTATACAAAGCAGATCTTGAACATTTTGATAGCAGTAATTCCTCGTCGAAAGAAGGGGTGGATAAATGCGATTTACCTAGAAAACGAAGCACGGTAGCCATAAAGCGCATTAATAATCAAAGAGGAGAACAAGGGTTCATCGCAGAAATTGAAACTCTTGCTAGTTGTAAGCATGAGAATATAATCTCTCTTCTTGGTTTTTGTTATGAAGGTAGTGGTGCAATGATCTTGGTTTATGAGCATGCTTCGAAAGGAAGTCTTGAAAACTATTTGGGAAGCGGTGATCTTAATTGGTTGCAACGTCTAAATATATGTCTTGATATTGCACATGGTTTGAATTACATTCACAACAACACAGACCAAGGCAAACAAAAGATGATACACCGTGATATCAAGAGCGATAATATTCTATTGGAAGATAATTGGAAGGCAAAGATTGCGGATTTCGGGCTCTCCAAATTCCACCCAGCACATCAAGCGGCCAGCACTATCTATACCGATACGGTTGCAGGTACAAAGATGTATTTGGATCCAGAGTATCAGAAGTATGGTAAACTAAATAAGAAATCAGACATTTACTCATTCGGAGTAGTATTGCTTGAGATCTTGACTGGGAGGGTGGCCTATGATCCTATATACATCAAGGTGAATGAGAAGGGAGTTGCACCCATTGCAAGAGATCATTTTGGAAAGGGAACAATAATGGAAATCGTTGATCACAAGATAAAGGAGGAGACCGATGAACATGTATTTTCTTTAAGTAAAGGACCCAATAAAGAATCTTTGGACATATTTTTAGAAATCGCATTTCGATGTGTGGTGGAAACTCAAGCGCAACGTCCAACAATAGAAGTTGTCATCAAAGAACTCAAAAAAGCGTTAAACTGTCAGGTAAGACACAATGAAAATTTTAGATAGAAGCTAGTAGTTTCAGTTTATTTTTTACTTATCAAATTAACTTACTGATCCATGATTCACAGGAGAACCATAAGGACAACCTTAAACTGTCACTTGAAGACGTAAAGTTAGCTACGCAAGATTTCAGTCAAGAAAACATCATTGGACATGGAGAATTTGGGAATATTTACAGAGGAGTAGTTACTCATGCTCATGAACATAATATCATTGCGGCAAAGCGGTTGGATGGGAAGTCTTTTGCAAGAGATGTTGAATTTATGACAGAGCTAGAAATCCTTATGGAGTATAGACATGAAAATGTGATTGTTCTTGTAGGCTACTGTGATGAAGAGGATGAAAAGATTATTGCATATGAGTATGCATCCAGAGGTAGTCTTGATAAGTACTTGAGCGATGATAGTCTTACGTGGGTGATGCGGCTAAAAATATGCATTGATATTGCAGTTGGGTTGGAGTTTCTTCATGGAACTGTTTCAAGTCCAGAAATGATAATTCATAGGGACATCAACAGCATCAACATTCTACTATTTGATGACTGGAAAGCAAAATTTACAGGTTTTGGGCATTCCTTAGTATGTTCAACAAATCAGAATGTAGACAATGTCATCGACAATATTGCAGGCACAATCGGCTATTGTGACCCACTACACTCGAAAACAGGCTTCTTAACGAAAGAGTCAGATATATTCTCACTGGGTGCGGTTTTATTTGACATATTGTGTGGGAAACTTTCATCCGAAAAGCTAGATGATGAGCACCTTTATTTACCCTTTTTGGCTAAACAACACTACTATGAAGGAAAACTTGATAAGTTAGTGTTCGAGGGTATCAAAGAACAAATTGCGCCACAGTCATATATTACCTTTACAAGGATTGCCTTTCAATGCTTACATCACAAGAGAGAAAGACGACCAACAGCTGATGAAGTGGTCATACAACTCAAGAAATCATTGGAATTTCAGGCAAGTTTTTATAGTTTGACAAATTTGGTTAACTTTGATTCATATATATCTAAACTATGGCATTTAACTGTTTTATAAATTGTAAGAAGGTAACTGTTTTATACAGGAGGACTATGAGAAATGGGAGCCCAAATTGCCAAAAGACTATAAAGAAATAATTCAGATGTCAAAGTCCCCTGAAGTCTATTCTGCCAAAAAGAAAGAGGAACTTTACAACATTTTTTCTAAGGGAATCCTCCTTCAACAAGAAAAAGTGGTGATCAGTTCATCTTGTATCTCGTTTATTTGTTGTTATCTAGTTTTCTATATATCTTTTCCTATTTGAGGGATAATTCAATACCACACATGCATTTACAAATCATAAAAATTGAGCCTGATTTATGTTCGGTTATATATCAGTTGTTGTCATTCGATGGT
This sequence comes from Chrysanthemum lavandulifolium, assembly GCA_022545495.1. NCBI lineage: Eukaryota > Viridiplantae > Streptophyta > Magnoliopsida > Asterales > Asteraceae > Chrysanthemum > Chrysanthemum lavandulifolium. Next base: position 268,925,200 of record CM040240.1, read on the forward strand.
AATGGAGAAAGAAATGAAATGGTTTCAGCGACAATGTTCTCCTACAAAAACACTTGTCCACATGAGCTCAAATCTCTTCCAGAATCAAGGTTATTCTCTCTAACTCTCTATCTTTTTGTTAATATTAAGTGTTAGGGATAATGCTAAAAAGATGCATCAAAGTTGACACCTTTTGGGATTGTGTTTACCCAACTATTTTTTTTCATTGTAACACAAAACTTGGTAATTTTTATTATTGTATATATGATTTCCAATGTGTCCCATGCCAGTGTGTCCGAGTGTTACACGTAGATTGTCAGCGTGTCAAGAACTACTTTTTTTATTCGGTATATGCTAAAAAAATGCATCGAAGTTGACCACTTTTGAGATTGTGTGTAGAAAACTATTTTTTTTCCATTACAACACAAAACTTTTGAATTTGTGTTATTGTATGTATCCAGTCAGGCTAAGCGTTACATCGCTAGCCTTTTATATTAATGGTCGTTAGTAAATAACTTCAAATTCCGTTTCTTACGTTTTTTCCGTTTTCACACGTTTTCATCCATTCTTATACGTTGTCGTCCGTTCTTATAAGTTTTCGTCCGTTTTCTTATGTTTTCGTCCGTTTTTATATGTTTTCGTCTGTTTTTATACGTTTTCGTCCGTTTTTAAACGTTTTCGTTCGTTTTCTTGCTTTTTTGTCTGTTTTATATACTTTCGTTTGTTTTTCTACGTTTTTGTCCGTTTTCTTATGCTTTTTGCATTTTCATCTGTTTTATACGTTTATGTTCGTTTTTACAAGTTTTAAAACGTTTTTGCTTGTTTTATACGTTTTCATTCAATTTTTTACGTTTACGTCACATTTTCGTTCATTTTTACAAGTCTCTATTCGTTTTTACACATTTGCATTCCTTTTTATATGCTTTTACACGTTATCTCGTTCGTTTTATACGAACGAAAACGTGTAAAAATGAACGTAAACGTATAAAGACAAACGAAAACGCATAAAAGCGAGCAAAAACGTAATAAAACGGACTAAACAGATAAAAACGTTAGAAAATGGACGAAAACCCAAAAAACGGACGGAAACACATAAGAAAACAAACGTAGACGTAAAAAACTGACAAAAACGTATAAAAACGGACGAAAACGGATGAAAACATAAAAAAAAATAAGAAAACGGATAAAACGTATAAAACAGACGAAAACGTATAAGAAAAGACAAAAACGTAAGAAAATAGACGAAAATGTTTAAAAACGGACGAAAACGTATAAAAATAAATGAAAATGTAAGAAAACAAACGTAAATGTAAAAAAACTGATGAAAGCGTATAAAAACAGACTAAAGCGTAAGAAAACTGACAAAAACGTATAAATACAGACGAAAACGTATAATAACGGATGAAAACTAATAAAAACGTAAGAAAATGAAATTTTAGTTATTTACTAATTGCCGTTAATATAAAGGACTAACGATGTAATGCTTAGCCTGACTGTGAATTTTAATTTTGCTAGCATCTTGACAGTGGTTTTATGACATTCTTCCCTTTATTGAAAAAGAGATTTGTTTGATACAATAAATTTTTATGGAATTTAAACTCTTGTTCCAAAAAATACGAATTTAAACTCTTGTTCCAAAAAATACGAAATTCAAAAGTAGAATTGCATGGGAATAAAGGCTATGACTGATTTAGACTTGGATGTTTATAATATGCGCAGATTTGGGACAGTGGTGGAGATATTAGATATTTCCAGTTTGATCGTTGAAATCAAGACAAGAGCTCAATTTTTATCTCCTAATGTTGTTTATGGGGTCTATTTAGTCTTCAAACTTAGTGATTCAAGAAAGTTTTCAAGTAAACCGATGTGTGTTAACCTAAAGTATAGTAAGGGACTCGAAAGTCTACATGCATATTTCGCAACATGGAGAGACAAGGACTGGATGATGATTGAGTTGTACCAATTCTTGAATCAGAACGAAGATATTGAGTTTGAGTTTCTACTTGAGAGCTTTTCATCACACTATTGTGGAGAAAGTGCGGTTTATGTTGAAGGCATTGAATTTCGAGCAATTGACAAAGTAAGTTTGAATTATATCCCCTTGTTCCATTGTATACTCCTTTGTTTATATTATACAAAGAGGTCGGATGCATGCCAAAAAAATTGAACTAAACCGGTGTTCTATTTTTCATATATAACATGGTTTCCACGTAGGCGAATCCTGAAGAAATCGGAAAATTGAAGGAAGTCCAACAAGTCTTGAAATCAAACTTCAATGTGGATCATGTGCAACAATTGCCAACTAACTTTGAAGATATATTCAAGATATGCCGAAACTACGACGAGTTGTTCTGGTTGGGCGAGGTCAACGAAAAGAAACTTCTTGTGCTTTCGGCAAAGGCAGTTTTATACAAATTCTCTAATGTGGATCTTTTTACTTCAAAACCATTAGCTGAGTCCAGGTTCGTCTCTTTTATTGTAGCTAAATTTTTATAATTTCTTTTAGCTAGGGTTGGAAATTCCTGACGGTACATGAAACACGAACCGAGATCGATACGGAAGTAAACGGGTTAGGGCTGGGTGTAAACAAGTTTTGGTTAATGAATCGTGTTCAGAAAATATGGTTAAAAAAAGTTACAAGTCTGACCCAATTATTTAAACATGTCATGTTCGGGTTGGGCTATCCTGACCCACCAACCCGAACCTCACATCGATTGCCAGCCCTACCCTTTGACCGCTACTTTTTTTTAATTGTACATCCAAATATGTAGTTTTATGGTTAACAATTAATGATTTGTGAATAAATGGCTGACAAAAGGTTAACTTCTTGGATTTAGTTACCTGTCTCTATGTATTACTTTGTCCTTAATCCATCCTACTTGCAGATTTCAAGAGGTGATTCAGCTTTTACCAAAACAAGTATTTCATCTCAATTGCACAATCAAAAGTCAAATGTTGTCACCAGATACAGAATACATGTGTTACCTAGTATTCAAGCTTTCAGAAAAATGCGAGGGGCTGCAATGTCCAGTAGAAGTACGAGATGTACTCCACGAAGAAAACAATGAGGCAGAATTTGTTTATTTTATAACCCCAAGCCCACTGAACATAAATGGTATCACTCGGGTTCCAAAACAAAGAGATGATGGATGGATGGAGATTCAAGTGTGGAAGTTTAACTCAGCTCATGAATTCAAGGATGACTCTCTTTCTATGCATATGAAATTTACAACCCATGAAGGAACTATGTCTGGTCTCATTGTATGTGGCCTCGAGTTTAGGCCACTGTAAAAGTACCATCTCCCATAATTTGTCTATTTGTTGCTCCAGATAATTATAAAAATTATGTTTGAAGCTAAGGTTAATCTCATCTATGTTCAAAATCACTTTATACATGTCTGTTCACAAAATAATAATAATAATAAAAATAAAATAAAAAAAATAAATACTAATAATAATAATAATAATAATAATAATAATAAAAAATAAAAATATAATTCACTTTATATATGTATGTTTGTGTGACAACTAATATTTGGGTTGGCAAAGGTATCATATTAACTTTGTAGTTATTAGAGTATGATTTAACTCAAGTTATTTATTTATTTATTTCTTTTGAACAACGTTTTATTAACTAGCAAGACGCTAGTACAAAGAAAACAATTACATCACGAAACTAAAAAGAGATGGGTTCTGCATCACTCGATTGCATGTTTTAACATGAAAACAAATGTATATGATGTCAAAGTGACATTATGAATACAATATTCCTAGAAACAGAGGTTCAAAATGTAGCTAGAAGCATAGATTATATTTTGGTACATAATCGGAAGCATTTTATAAAAGTTGTGATAAATTAATGGCACCTATGACACCAGTAGACCGCAAGGTGTAGGTAAACTAATTAAACAACATTCTAATTTCTACTGTTCAATATGCGCAGTCGATTTTATTTAAAGTAGTGAAAATTAAAAACTGAAAAAAGTAGCACGTGATTGTTGTCATAAAATATGATCTCAATTACTTTACGATAATACAATATAAGAGCTAAAAATTGTTGACTTTATTATTAATCCGTTCATTGAAGGAATTTAATGGGTACCTGCGATTGTAACGGTTGACTGGATTGCGATTGTAACATTTGTAGGTTTATTTTCCTCCTTGTTCAGCACCATTCGTCCTTTTTATTTTCGTTCACCGACAAGCTTCGTCCTTTAACATAAAAAATGTACCTTCGTCGTTAAATGCAAAACGTTATCCACATTTAGTACTTTGCATTAACGGCCTTCACTAACTTTCGTTATGTAACAACACGTGATACCCACATAAGAACATTTTGATCTTCCCTCTCATTTTTAATTTCATCTCTTTTTTTATTCATCTTCATATCCAACATCACAATTCACAACCCACCACATTCACCATGTTTTATAAAATCACAAACAACTTCAAATTAAATCAAATAACTTTAGATCAAGCCCCAAATTAAATCAAATCAAAGATATATAAAAAATTGACAATTTGTTGTTAATATTTGAATAGGTAACAATTTTTATTAGAGAAAATTACTAAAAGAGGCCAATTTTCCAAGGTTAGTCCATTTTAAGACTCTTTTATCACCTCTTTCCCAAAAGAGCCATGCTCAACCGCTTTCGACGACTTGTACTATTCAATTGTACATTAAGTGTCACATCAAATCTAAAAGAAATCTCTTATTTTGTTCTTTTATGTAAAGTCAACGCCAACCAATGGCGCTCCGACCATGGGTGCTCAATGGGGCGTACTTTTCCTTAGGAAATGTAAAAAGCTATCAAAGATTTCCCAAATCCAAATTGATTTGACAGTTTTTTTTTTTCTTTTTTTTCTTTTTTTTCCCACTTTAACGTGTCACTATCATAAAAAAAAAACACACACTAAACACACACTAATAGTGCATGGCTTAGATTAAAAAAAAAATGACGAATCTTTGATTACACAACAACCATTTTGTTGTTTAGATCATTTCCAGACCAGATCCGTTGTTGTGCAAGACGATTATATGATAATGGCTTCTAGACAAGTAAGTAAAACGTGCGATTATATGATTATAGCCTTTGATTATTAATCGATTTTTTTCGATTTGTACAGTAACTTTGATTATAAAATTTTTTTAGGGTTTTTAATTTTTTTTAGGGGTTTTCGATTTGTACAGTAACTATGTTAGTATTATAATATACATGTTAGGGTTTGCTTATTTTAGGTTTAGAAAACCAACTATGTTAGGGTTTGCTTTTTCTGCACAATAACCCACGTTTGTTTGCTTAACATATCTGAAATGTCTTGATTATCTGAAAAATCGGACACCTGCATATGTGAAATGTTTGACTTATGAAGCTTATTAAGATATTGGTCATTAGTATATTTTTATTGCTCATAAGTTTATAACATATGCTAATATGGGTATGCATCTTTTTTTTTTTTTTTTTTTTTTTTTTGTATAGGTGTATTCTGCGAAGCTCGGTGCTAGATCAAAGTTGCACTATATCAAAGCGATAAGGCAAAAGTTGAGTTTGAATCTCGATCGTCTTGAACTTTTTAAAACACTTTTTTTGGAAATGGTTAGACATAAAACATCGAGCTTGATAACCATTTGCTTCATTATTTGCTTCAACATCAACACTTTGTTGAAAAACCTAATATAAATCCTCCATTGTATTTTGATATCTGGGGACACAAGTTATAATTTGGTCGTGAAGATATGTGTCTAGTATTAGGTTTTCGGTTTGGTGATGTTTCTTTAGATCAATTAAAGAAACAGGGATCTGGATTTGGTAAACGTATGCTAAGTTTTCTTAGAGAGAGGCGTAACGAGAGAATCAGTAATATAAAAGTTGAACAACTAGTTAGGGTTCTTAGTGACCAAGTCGAGTTTAATGAACTTTCAAATGATGATGTTGTTCGCCTTTGTCTGGTTCTGATGTTAGAGAACGTTTTTATCGGCAAACAGGAAAGAAATTTGGTTTCCCCTGAGATATTGGTTTTAGTAGATGAAATTTATGCATGGAATGCATTTCCATGGGGCGAGTACATTTGGGTTGAGTTTCACACAAAGATTTATAATGCTATCTCAAAGGTTAGAGATAGACATTTGTTGAAAAGGCTACGAAGGCGATGGTTACATTGCAACTTATACATTGAATGGATTGTGTTCGCTTTGTAGGTGCGTAACTATTGTTTAAATACTAAGAATTTAAATCAGTATTGTAGCATGAACCTTAGTGTCGTAATTTTTATGCTAATAGTAATAATAATTCCTTCAGATTTGGCTTTTGGAAACATGCCGCAATTCAACAAATTGGTGGGTTAAAGAAAAGAATGTGATCCCTCGGGGTGTTGCTTGGGAGGATGCACACAGGTTTGAGAAGACCGATTATGATCTTCTTTTTCGTAATGCATAAATGGTTCGCCTTGTGCCGACAGGTTATCCTCTACTCTTTTTGAAAACTTGTTTATGATTTTTAATGGTATTTGCGTTAGTGTATAACAATTTTTTTATATGCAGTGACTGAGATGAAAGAACTTTGGTGGACATCTAGTGTAGACTTTTCAAGAAGTATAACGACAGACGGGTTTCCATTCATGATACACCAAAGAGATAGATCCGTCGGCGGAGAAGTTGAGACCACGGAGGCGTTGTTCGGTCTCAAATGCGATACATCACGGTCATTAGGAAGGCGGATCAAGGCATGCCGTATATGGAGGATTTCATGCCATCTACAGCAACAATTGTTGCTCAAATGGCTAAAATGCAACAACAAATTAATCAATTACATAAATATGTCAAACATTTGGCCTGATTGGGATAGCCAGATTCCGGGTATGGATGGAGAATTGCCACCTAGTGCAACAGTTTTAGATCAGATGGCTAATATGCAACGGCAAATTGATGAACTTCAGAAATATATCCATCGAATTTGAAGCTTGATGGGGTTAATGAGAAGAATGGGGTGAATCTGATACTGCATGCGTGTCTGCTGAAAAGGTTATATTTCTTGCAATCCGTTTAATCTGTTTCTATAATTTGTTTTGCTTCTATGCGGACTCATTTGATGTATTACTTATTCATACGTCTTTTATGTGGTATGATATAGTGGATTGTTACGTTTTTTACACCTAAACTACTATATTTAATGAGTTTTGGATATGCTTTTAAAAACTTCACCTAAACTACTATATTTTATTTGGTTAAAATCTATAGCTTTTAAGTAATAAAAAGTTAATTGTAAATTATAAATTTTGAGTTGTTGTACAAGTTAATAAATTACTATGGTAGTTTAAAAACTTCACCTAAACTACTATAGTTCATTTATGACACTAGTGTTATGTATTTAATAACTTCACCTAGACTACTAGTTCATTAACTTCACCTAAACTACTTAGTCTATAAATAAGACTTCTACACTTCTACACATTCATAGTCTTCTACACATTCACAGCCTTTATTTTCCACTGTTTCTATAAAATGTCCGACAACATTCCCTTCGAAATTCAAATGGAAATCATTTCTAAACTTCTTGTACATGCTTTACTTCGGTTTAGAACTGTTTCAAAGACATGGAAGTTGTTCATCGACAGCTCCAAATTCCTTGTTGGTTTCGGTGTTCGCACGTCTGTGCCTTGTAGTTTTCTTATTCACTATCAGCAAGGATTTGTTGAGTCACAGTTTTTATTTTTTGTTGATGATAATGTCAATTTGTTCTAGCAACGTCTATTTTTTCCAAGTTTTCCTAAAGTCATCTTTAATACAAGTCTCATATTTTTGAATCTTCTGCCAATTGGCACCTCTCATGGTTTGTGGTGTTTTTCTGATTCTTTTAAGATGGTTGTTCTTTGGAACTCGTCAATAAGAAAATCAGTTGCTATAGTTCTCCCTGGTTGGGTAAGTCAGTCTGAATCTGATAAAGTAGTTATCGGTTTTGGTGTTAATCCAGTCACTTTTGACCCTACCATTATAAGGATTTCATATCCGCTTCATGGACACGGAACATGGAATGTTTCAGTGTTTACATTGAGCTCCCAGCACTAGAGGAAGTTAGAAAGTGAACATATGCATTGTCAGTCAATCCGACTTAAATGGTCAAGTCAGGCTGTATTAGGTAGTTTTATTTACTGGGTGGCTTCTCAACGGACTTTAGGCTCTTCTCAAAAATCTTATATGATTGTCTCTTTTGATTTGGTTAACCACGACTTTTCGGTATTAGATATACCTTGACTTACTTAATCGGATTCAAGACCTTTCTATATTTCAAAACTTAGAGTCTATTGTCATTTTGGCAACATGATAGGAGATCGATGGCACACGACTTTGTTTATGGGAGATAATGTTGGATGGTAACAAAATAAAATCCTTTAAAACACTATTTAACATTTTCACTCCTCATTTACTAAAATTAATTGGATTCTGAAGATCGGGGATCCGGTTTTGAATCGATCGACCTTACCAAATAGATCACACTCTTGAAGTCTTCAAGTTCGGTCACAAGAATTAATTAATCTTCATGTTGAAGGAGGCGGGTCCTTCTTCATGAGCCCTTTCAACGAATCGCTATACCTTACGCATCAGTTATTCGAGTTTATTAAGTTGTTTGTATGTTAGAGTTTGTATGTTTTATCTAGTTGTTTGCATTTTAGTTTGTAAGGTTTTACGTAGTTGTTTGTATGTTAGAGTTTGTATGTTTTATCTAGTTGTTTGTATTTTAGTTTGTAAGGTTTTACGTAGTTGTTTGTATGTTTGAGTTTGTATGGTTTTCTAAGCGTATGTATAATAAAATCATATTTTGCTATTGGGACATACTCATTCTCATATGTTTTTATGTAGCGGTAATAAATCTCCCATCCTAATTAACAAATGTAATTTAACTTTTAATTTTTCGACCGGTACTCAAAATGATGGTAGTATGGATGTAGATGATGATTCAAGGTATGTTATAACAATGGTTTTTACGTATTCGGTACACATCAAGTAGTTGACCAAGTACTTAACATAACTATATATTTATTTTTGAGACGGGTACTCAAAATGACGTGATACGGATGTAGATGATGTTGTAAAGGATGTTAATGTTAATGCAAATATGAATGTGCAAGAAGATATATTCGGTTCTAAGAACGATTTATCTTCACAACAAGTGCAAGTAATAAATGACTTTTTGACTCACCGCAAGATCATACTGATTTTCGGTAATGTATGATAGGAATTACATATCCATCTTATGAGTTAATACATACCTAATATTTTGGCTGTTTACACGTGCATTTGATTAGGATGGGAATGTTTGTGACGTTGAGCAAGATGTGCCACACAAGCAAGAAATGAACGAGCCACAACAGATAGATTCACCTTTTTATCCGGTAAGTATGTGTTGTCTGCTTAATCTAATGATATATTCACCTTTTAATCTTATAACACGCACATTCAAAAATATCTATGTTTTTTATAGGTCGAGTCTCGCTGTGAAGTTGAACATGTTCAACATGTAGATCTGATGAGTGAGGACAAAAACTTACATTCTCCTTTATGCATGGTAAATATACTTTGAACATGTTAATATACTATCTCAAATAAAAAAAAACCGAATATGACATTAACACAAACTAAACTTCTTTTATGGATGATAATGTTCTTAAAGTTGACGAAGATGTGGAAATGAAGGCCGTGATGAGTGACGACAAAAACTTACAATCTCCTGTATGCATGGTTAGTATACTCGGAACATTATAATATAATAAACCTGATATTGACACAAAGTTTTTTTGCTTTTCAGGATGAGAATAATGTTAAAGTTGATGAAGATGTGCAAATGAAGGGTGTGGTGAGTGAGGCACAAAACTCCGCGTCTCCTGTTTTTTAGGATGAGAATGTCGTGATGAGTGAGGCACACATATCAGACTCTCCTTTTAATCCAGTAAATATTAGTTGAACGTGTAAATATAATAAAAATTTAACCAATACTCACATAAGATAAACTGCTTTTCGGGATGTTCTTCTTTTGGCGAGGACCAACATGTTCAAGTGGCGCCGATGCATCTCTAGTCACGTAATTAGCACTCCGGTGATGTGAAGTATTTGGCGCTATTGGTGTGATGAAAAGAAGGTAACAATGCAGCGTTCCTTTTGAGCGGGAGAGGAAGCGAGCAAGGTCCTTGATCCCATATACTCGTGAACCTTCGACTCGCCAAGAAGGTCTCTAAGGTGACATGTGAAACCTGTACTTCCCGCTGTCATTGGACCGGATGGGAAAGAAATCAAACTCAAACCATTCAAAGAGGTATTTTAGTGATAACATTTTTTATAATGTTAAGAACAATGATATAGCTTTTATATTTTTATTATAATCCTTATTTCCATTGGACATTTCATAATCTATGTCGTACTGGTCTAGGGACAATGTTCAGACCTTTTGTACATCTAGAAATAAAATTGTTCTTGGATAAACAAAAAATGAACAAGAACAAGGAGTTGTTTACGTTCCCATGGGGCGGGATGGGCATTGCTAATCCACGATTTTGGCTAGGATTATTGGGGAGGCGAGGCACACAGGGGTTGGCTAAGTGATGTGGTGCGTATTTGTTACAAGTATATAGTTCAAAGCTTTATGTGCGGGTGTTTCGTACCTAATAGATGATCTGTTTCAATTTTGAAATTACTGACATGTTGGATTGTTTGTGGATTTAATGATGCATTTCGACCTCGATGATCTTGATTGGGTCATGGTTAGCCCATTTTGGGCGACAATGATCCTTGACGAGCAAATGCCGCTCTATTATGCGAGACGGGTGATGAGCGGCATCCCGTGGTTTTGTGAAGGCGTCAATAAGGTGTCTCTTACTTTAAATATCACATATTATGATATACATTTATCTGCTTGGAAGCAATCTTTGATCACTTAAAATCTGTCCTATAAGAGTAGCTGATAATTTAGTTAGTCAGGCGATGATGAACCTTCTCTGCAAATGGTTTATCGGACTATAATTAAATGACACCCGTATCTTGGCGGGGTAGCCACACCTTAGGGCATGTGGTTGCAGCCATGGCGGGTGTTTTGTACCGATAATACATTTTAAGATCTGAGCCTTACTTTCTCATATCTTTCCCATTTAGGCCATGCTCAACTGCTCAACTGCTCGACTCCATTCATATTATGACATGTGGAATTCTCTAGTACTTTTTTTATGGTCCACTAAGTGTCACATCAAATCTCCAATGTTATGAGAACATAAATGGCAAACAGATTTACTTTTATGTGATTGTTAAGAGTATGTGAGAACAAAAATGGCAAACAAATTTACTTCTATATAAGCATTGGTATTTAATAATTAATGTACAAAAGATTTTGAAGAACATAAATGGCAAACTATGGCCCCTTAGAGACAAATCCTTGTTGGTTTGGTACATCTTTATAGGTTGACTTGCCTTTCTCGCAATGTGGTACCTTAATGTTAATAGTACCACGTGGTTTACCACCTTCTACTTGTTGATCCATGTAAATTTGTTGTCTTAGCTCTTCTAGAATTTTAGCTGGTAATTGGTCCCTTGGTTCAACATTTGGGCCATATCTCTCTTCAATCTCAGGAAATATGACCTCTCTTAGTGCCTTGATTGACCATTCCATATCATCAGGATTAGCCTTGAATGTAACTTTTTTACCTTTTGGCATATTTAGAATAAAGTGAAGTACGGTTAATGCTGGATTAAGTGTGTCCACTATTAAATAGGAAAAACCACACCTACCAAAGGCATAATCAATACTGTTTGGTTTTGAATGACACTTGATTCCTGACCAATATGGATTATTGTCAAAACTGATAGTTGAAAATCTGAAAATCACATGCAAATATTCCTGATCAACAATACCTGATATAGTCAAAACTGTTATCATTTCAAATAGACTAAAAACCAAAAAAAACTTTTGGTTGCATGATGATGTGATATGTAAGAGGTTGTGATGACGATGAATCAAATGATGCGATGTACCATATCTTGGCATGGCAATTTTATAGCATTATTTTGCGACCATGTGTGGTTACGTCGATCGAGCCTTCTTGATCGAGCGTTGTTTTCGGCGTTGTTTTAGTTCGACCATGGGTGGGTTGTGTGCGTGTTTTTGTTGATATGGAAAGCGTAAAAGTGGAAAATGAAAACTATCAAATCACTTGGACATGGTAAATCTGTTGGTGTATCTTTTCAATTACCCAAGTAAAAGTAAGCCTCGAATGTGCATAAATTATATATGCTTTAGTCGGCGATGATGAATATTTTACGCAAATGGTTTATTGGACTACAATTTCATAACAAGTATCTTAGCGAGGTAGCCACACCTTAGGGAATGGGTTGCGACCATGGCGGGTGTTTTGTACCGTTAATACATTTTAAGATCTGAGCCTTACCTTTCACTTGCATTAATCTGGCCAAGTTTCTAACCGGGGCTTCTGAATTACTTTTATATGAGCATACATTATATATGCTTAAATTAGGCGATGATGAAACTTTTCTTGAAATTGTTTATCGGACAAAAAACCCGTATCTTGGCAGGGTAGCCACAGCATAGGCAATGTGGTTGCAGCCATGGCGGGTGTTTTGTACCGTTCATACATTTCTAGATCTGAGCCTTGTTAATGTCAAACATTACTTATTTGCTTACAGATGCTAAGCAAAGTTTATAGAAAATGGACTAACCTTGGATTTTGGGCCTCTTTTTGTAATTTTCTCTTGTTTTATGCATGTTGCTAGATTCAGTCCCACAATAGGCCCTGATCAGCGGTAGAGTGCATTTCACCAAAGAAAGATGGGACACTAAAGAGAATGTTGTGGCAAGTATTTTGGTGCAGATTACTTTTTCGCATCATCCTCTTTTGTTTCCCATCTATCTTTGAGAACTACAGTCTATTATTGATCAGGGCCTTTTGTGGAACTGGAACCGAAAACATGCAAGAACGTATTAATTATCACGGCCTTTGGCATCTTGAGAGATTGCGTAAAGATTTGATGTGACACTTAGTGGACCATAATATGAATGTAGTTGAGCAGTTGAGTAGTTGAGCGTTGTCGGACTATAATTCAATGACACCTTCATATTGAAGGGTTGCATTGACAAGAGAGGTTGTTAACAGTTTTAGTTTTAGAAAGGCGATGATGAACCTTTTCTGCAAATGGTTTATCGGACTATAATTCAATGACACCCGTATCTTGGCGTGGTAGCCACACCTTAGGGCATGTGGTTGCAACCATGGCGGGTGTTTTGTACCGATAATACATTTTAAGATTTGAGCTTACTTTTAGCAGTCAAAAATATAAAATTGACATTTTTAACCGGGGGCTTACTTTTTCGAAAAGAGGCCAATTTTTCAAGGTTTGTCCATCAAACAGATTTAGTTTTAGTAAGGCGATGATGAACCTTTTCTGCAAATGGCTTATCGGACTATAATTCAATGACACCCGTATCTTGGCAGGGTAGCCACACCTTAGGGCATGTGGTTGCAGCCATGGCGGGTGTTTTGTACCGTTACTACATTTTAAGATCTGAGCCTTACTTTTAGCAGGCTAACAATATAAATTTGACATTTGTAACTGGGGGCTTACTTTTTCGAACCCATCAAACAGTTTTATTTTTAGAAAGGCGATGATGAAGCTTTTCTGCAAATGGTTTATCGGACTATAATTCAATGACACCCGTATCTTGGCGGGGTAGCCATACCTTAGGGCATGTGGTTGCAGCCATGGCGGATGTTTTGTACCGTTAATACATTTTAAGATCAGAGCCTTACTTTTGACTGTCAAACTTCCATTTCAGATGGAGACTTTTTGTGATTGTAAACATTATAATCATTTGGCTTTCCGATGAATCTGATGCAACTATTTACATCTTTAGGTGTTCTTTCCAATCAATGAACCTGAAACACACTGGTGCCTGGGCGAACTATCAATGAAAACATGTGTTATAACTTTATATGATAGCCTTGGGAGCCCGAAAGTTGAAACACGTAGGTGGTGGCTAACTTTAAGGGAAGTTTTTGCTTGTCAACTACCCACGTATCTTGTTGAGAGTGAGGTGCTGAAAAAGAAGAAAATCGATGCCAATAACTATCATGTTTCCTTTCGGTATGCACCTGATGTCCCTAAACAAGGTGGTCTTTACGGGGATTGTGGTGTTTGGGTGTGTATACTTTTGTACAGGTTGTCTCATAAGCTATCATTGAAGTTGAAGAATCCTGTCCAAGCTGCTTTGGCTTACCGTGAGTATTTGGCTGAATATTTCTGGAAATACAAGATTCCAATTCCGAGTGACATTTGACATTTAAGGTCTGTAAACAATCTAACTTATGTAAATAATATAACTTCTGATGTTGGATAGGCAATGTGGTATGCTAGTGTATGCTGGTGTATGGTCGTTTTCCATTTACGAATGGCTTATTCTGAACATGGTATGTAAACATTAATATGCTAGAGTATGGTCGTTTTTTGTAAACAGTTTATGCAAACATTAATATGCTAGAGTATGGTCGTTTTGTGTAAACAGGTTATGTAAACATTAATCTTGCTAATGTATCATATTGCTAGAGTATGGTCGTTTTATTAAATATTGCACGACTGCTCAACTGGTGGTTGGGGAGATGGTAGTTGGGGATATGGTACATTTAATGTTTCTTGTGTGATTGTCGATATAAATATAAGTTAATAACATATGAATTCACCATAGACAATTATATACTTTCTAGTGTTCTAGAAAGTAAACAACAAAATGAATTCACCACCAAATTGGGAAGAATTACTTGATATAGATGACTCCGATCTCTGACTATCAGCCACCTCCCAACTACCAGTTTCATATGGAAACACTACAACACAAAATTATGCTAAAATGCCGGTTAGGATAATACGAGGTCCTGCAGGTATTGTTCAAACAGTGAATGATGTGGGTGTGGATGATGGTATAATGGCGACACAAGAGTACATTAGAAAAGTAATGTATGATGTGGGAGAGGATTCCGATTTTAATAGTGGGCCATGGGTTAGCGCAGTTGAGTATATGAAACCTGATGGCGGTATCATGATTGGTTGTTTCGCCGATATCAAGAAATTTACCAAGAAAGGGAAACTTGACAACGTTGTTGCTATAATTAAGTCTTGTACCCCAAACGTCTTGGGTGATCTCACAGTATCATTGAAAGATGTTTCAAGTTTTATATCAGGTTCAATACATCACAAAGTGGTTAATGACGAGAGGTATGAAAAGTTGCTTACTGTCGGAGCTGTTTTGATCCTTCATAACATTTCTGTGTTTTCTCCGAAACAATCTGGAAATCACTATCTTAATATTACTTTAAAAAATGTTGTTAAGGTTTTCTCCAATGATAGTGTTCCTAACAATGAAAGTGGAGTTGGAAGTAGTGGAAGTGTAATCTGAATTTTAATTAATGTAATTTTCTACTTGTTGATCCATGTAATTTTCTATTAATTCAATATTTTAATCTACTTAGTTAGATGTGATGTGGTATTCAACAATCAAACAATATAAGATATAAAATAACTAAATGAGACGCATTTGATTCCAATTTTACTAACGTCGAATATAAGTCAACACAGTAAACATACGTTAATTACTACTACACACTAAGATTTCCAACCCCAATCTAATAGTTCATTTAGCAATGCACCTGACATACATGCGTGGTTTTCTGGATTCATTGCCAATTCGAGTTTGGTCTCCAACATCTTTATTTTTGTCTCTAGCATGCTTATCTGCAAATCTTTGAATTTGCAGTTGGAACATTCTGTTAGTTCAGATGTACAAGCTGGTGGAGTTGAAGGTCCTGGAGAATTAAAATTAGGTTGTTGTGAAGGATTATAACCGGGATTGTTATCAAATTCTTCCTTCCACATAAAAAATCTACACCCGTATTCTTTTTTTGTTGGCTGTTAAATATTAAAGGTAAGAGATGGTTATGATATAAGTTTTTAACACCTAAGTTACATATACGGAAAACATCGACACATAGCTAACCTTTGAACGAGGACATGAATAGAAAAGTTGACCATAGCTATGCTCCTTATGTGATTTTTGTAGCACTATGTTTCCAGCTCCACATCGACACATAAATCGATCCATACGAATTTGTTTGGGGATTAGGATTCTTTGAGATTCAATATAAACGTGCTCGACTGCTCAACTGGTACGTAGGGAGATGGGTATATATAATGTGCTCAACTGCTCAACTGGTAGTTGAAAATTTTAATATAAATGTGGTGAGGTAGATGAAAATTTTAATGTGGTTAGTTGGTTATAATAAATGTGGCATTAAATATCCATCTCCCCAACTACCAGTTGAGCAGTTGAGAAGTTGAGCAGTTGAGCAGTTGTTGCATTAATTATCCCCGTCTCCCCAACAACCAGTCGAGCAGTCAACTTAAGCCATATTTCGACACGTGTCCCATGCTCGACTGCTCGACTGGTAGTTGGGGAGATGGATATTTAATGTGGTGAGGTAGTTGAAAATTTTAATGTGAGTTAATATGAGTTAGTTGGTAAAGTTAATGGGTATTAAATGTGAGTTATTGTATGATATGTGGTTTTAATAAATGTTACATTAAATATCATCTCCCCAACTACCAGTTGAGCAGTTGAGCACTTGAGCAGTTGAGCAGTTGTTGCATTAAATATCCCCATCTCCCCAACTACCAGTCGAGCAGTCAACTCAAGCCATATTTCGACACGTGTCCCATGCTCGACTGCTCGACTGGTAGTTGGGGAGATGGATACTTAATGTGGTGAGGTAGTTGAAAATTTTAATGTGAGTTAATATGAGTTAGTTGGTAAAGTTAATGGGTATTAAATGTGAGTTATTGTATGATAGGTGGTGTTAATAAATGTGGAATTAAATATCAATCTTCCCAACTACCGGTTGAGCGACTGATCGACTGCTCGAATTTTACCAAAATTTTTAATAGATATGTATTCGTATCGAAAGTTATTGAAACTTATTCTCACATGTCCATACCATTAATATGGAAAAATTTCATGTGTTTGTTGTCTTTGAAGATGGCAATAGTTATGGTGTTTCGCTAAGCAGAGATATTAATTATGCTCGGTTAGTTTCATTTGTGAAGAAAAAGTTCAAAATTAGCAAAGGATACGATTTAGGTTTTTCTTACAAAATGCCACACGGTCCGGTCCACATAGCTGATGATGATGATGTTGAATTTTTCGTTAACGAAGTTTCTAAACCGAAGGCTGCATTGCCAAAACTTTTAATCAAAATGATTGTCAAAAGTTCAAAGGTAAATCCATCTTCTTCTAAAGATTTTGATCTTAATGATTCCTTATTTCATAATGATTTTGATCCCCAATGTTTTTATAATCATTCGGAAATACCACAAAACGAACTTTTTGACAATTTCAACAAATCTAACAATGAATGTGCCAATAACTATATAAACCAGCCAAAAAATGAAATTTTCGAAAATCTTGGGAGTACATCTTCGTTAAATGATCAATTTCTGCTTAAATGGCAAACAACAAATACATTCGAAAATATGCCTCCTCCACCCGATCCACCAAGTCCACGAAATTAAGATCCGAATACATTGAAATACAACAATAGCTCTATCACCTCAAAGAGGTGATGAATTTGATACTAAAGAATTATGCATGTTTGCAATTGCTAAAAAGCTATCAAAATGGATTTGAATTTAAGGCTAGGAAAACAAATAAGACTAGGTGCGATGTAATTTGTGTGCAAAATGGGTGCAAATGGAAGATAGTGTCGGTAAGAACAAATCATGTGTAAAATGGAGGTTAGGAGCAGGTTTACGATGTTCACACTTGTTCAAGAACACAAATTCACCCTAATCACCGTAATGCTACCAAAAAACGTTTGGGACATTTACTCGAACCCAAGATGAAAGATAGCAGTCGAATTTATACCCCAAAGGACATAATGGAAGATATTAGTCAAGAGTATAAAATTGACATTTCTTATAAGAAAGCATGGGGTGGAAGAAACCAAGCATTGGAATTGGTAAATGGTTGCCCTAACGACTCGTTTAAGCAGTTACCATTTTATTGTCATAATTTAAAGATGAAAAATGACGGTACAGTAACACATTTTGATACCGATGATGAAGGACACTTTAAAATCTATTTTATAGCATTTGGTGTTGCGGTAAGCATTTGTATTTTTTTTTTTACTTTTTTTTTCTTTTACGTTTACTTTTTTAAATATATTATATTTTGTGTCACTAATAATTTCTACATAAAACAGCTTCGGAGTTTCTTACGGTATATGCGACCATTGCTTATAATTGATGCAACACATCTTAAAGGCAAGTACCTTGGGACAAATTTGCTTGTCGTTGGAATGGATGGTAACAATCAAATTATACCTATTGCTACCGGTGTTTGTCAAGGTGAGACTGGGGAGGCATGGACATGGTTTTTGTCCAAATTGAAAGAATGCATAGGGGAACGACCAGGTTTGGCTATTATATCGGATAGACATTATTCTATTGGACAAGTGTGTAACACGGTCTTCCCAAATTTATTTCATGGTTACTGTTGTAGACATTTGATGATGAACTGCGGTTTGAATGGTAGTAGAAAGTTAAAGGCAAAATATTGGAAAACATGCAAAGTCTACACCGAGGAAGAATTTGATAGAGCGATTTCTGATATTAGGGTATATAGAAATGGTACGACTTATAACAAACTTCTTGAAGTGGGTTTGATAAATGGTCTAGGGCACATTGCACTTTGTAATCGGTAAAACTACATGACTTCAAACAATTGCGAGTCAATAAATGCATTAACAAGGGATGTGAGAAAGTACCAATAACAATGCTTATGGAGTGGTATGAAAGCTTTTACAACGGTGGTATTGTGACCGTCGACACAAATATCAACGTAATGGACTTTTTAAAATATGTTTTTTTTTTCCTTATTAGTCAATATAAGATGAAAAGAACTATTATTTTATTTTGTAAATATTATTTCAGATGCACCCGAGGGAGAACTTAGTGATTGGGCTGCCGCGAAAGTACAAGACATATTATTGAAGAGCGTTAACTGGGTTGTGTATGGGATTGAATAGTTTAAACTCTACATGGTAGATGATCGTCGAAAACAGCATACCGTTGACCTAGTTGGTAATTCATGTACTTGTCGTAAATGGCAAATTTCTGGCATACCATGTGGTCATGCAATAGCGGTTACTAGACTTCTTAGATTGTCTGATTGTAATCATTTGGCTTGTGATTGGTTCAAGAAAACAACACTGGAAGGTACGTACCAAGGATTGGTTTATCCTGTTGGAGAAATGTCAAGTTGGGAACTTCCTAATGACTTGCAAGTTGTGAAGCCACCAATACTGGTAGTGTGTCAATCTGGAAGACCCAAAAACAAAGATCGTGTAAAATCTCAAGGAGAGGAACCAACCCCGGTAAGGTGCTCAAGGTGCCAATCCATTGGACACAGGCGAACAGCATGCAGGGAGCCATTGCCAAAGAAAAAGAATGTAAGTGACTAATTTTTGTATTCAAAAAACATAATTTTGGTTGGTAACTAACGGAGAAAGAAATCTCACAAATGTTCAAACTTCGTAGGGAAATGTATCTAATAGAGGAAGCTCAAGTAGGGAACTACCATCGATGGAGATTGAAATGGTGCAAAGCTTTGATCCTATTAACTTGGCTGACCCGTAAGATCAACTAGCGGAGACATTAGATGGGTTGCTACTTTCCTTATTTTCGTTGCTGTGGAGTTATATGGGACGCTTTTGTTTTTTGTTTAGTTTGAATATGTACTTGTCGTAAAACAATCACTAGTTGCCGTGGAATTATGTAAGACGCTTAATGTACTTGTTTAGTTTGACTATGTAAGACGCTTAATGTTGAACCTTGTTTGCTACTGCTTATGTTGCACCTTATTAGTCATGCAATCCAGGAGGAATAAAAAACAATTTAGAAACATAAGAGCAGCAAATATATACAGAAAATTGGGTGCCAAAGTTATCCAGAAGGGATACATACATTGATCTAGGGTGCCAAGGATGGTCAATTGTTTACAAAACACAAAAGTGACAACCATGCATACGTGTTTTAGAACCATAAACCATACAATTGTTTACAAATTCAACAACTAATTGTTTAACAAAACAAGCACATAAAACATTCAGCCAATATGGATCTTGTGCTTGTAATAAAACTTCACCATTCTCTCACGGTACGCCAATGCAGCCTGAACTGGATTATCCACATCCAAAAGTTTGCCATTCCCTAACTTTGTACATTTATAAGCTTCATTAAGAGTGTGATTTTGGTGGACACCTACTATAGCAATGCTAACCTAATGTAGCTGCTAAACTAGTAAACATGTTTTATGTTTTACATTTCAGTTATATCAATCGACACCCTAAAATACCACTTCCAACTAGTACACCTATTTTACGTTCAAGATTACATTCATAATAACATGACAAATAGTACATTAAAAAGATCGCTAACCTGGATAAGAAGATGCAGACCCACACACCACAATCATCATACAATCCACCCTGCTTGGGAACATTCATAGCATTGTTAAAAGTAATCATATAGGTCATAGGACCAATTCCCTTCTTCTCAAAAACACCTGCCTCTTTCAACACTTTCGGAAGCCAAGTCTCTAGACATTTCCTCACACTCAAATAGAATGGACGAGTTTCAGGATCATATACAGGTCCACTGTCATAGAATGTAACTCGACCGGTCTGGATCTGATACACAACAAGGGACCAATGTGTTTCTGGCTGATTTATGGGAATGAAAACTCGTTCAACATCACCCCAACCCAGAGGGTAACTTTCTTTGTTTGCGTACCAGACAGGCATCCTTCCGTTCATCAGTAATGGTAGGAAAAAGCAGCTTACCATAGACCAGTCCATATCTGATGGTCTGGTATGCCACATGTAGCTAATCCAAAGATCAATGTGATGTAGGTAAAACAAATTTATATATATATTCAGTCATTTATAAAAAAAACTGTGCTTTTCATTTTCTCTACCTGCACTAGATATCAAGTAAGATAGTGTTACGAGACAAGCATCATTGCCACACCTTCCTACTTTTAGCCTCTGCTCAAAAACCCATTCCCATGATGACGTAACATGTACAATGGCTTACACCAACACCCATTGCTACGTCGTCATGGCAATGGATTTTCGAGGGGAAACTCAAAATAGAAAGTTGGATCAAAATACTTCCACTAAATTAGGCATCTTAGCATAACATCCACCAAATTCACAAAATCAATTCTCAAATAAGATCACTACTGGTTCAAAAAAATGTTGTGTACAAGAAAAAAATGAAGTTGATCAAGACTTGTAAAGCTGTACTGCTAAAAGCAGCAAAGTTTTGAAGTCATGAATAATATACTATTATCTGTGGCTACACTTCACTTTGGTTAACAAATAGTAATTTCATTTGAGAAAAAATTTAATGGATTTGGTGGATGTTATACTAAAATACATAAAGTGCTTAAAGTAAATGATGGATTAATGATACCGATATCTAGTATCTCATGTAACACTAATATGTAAAATTACTTAAAATCAAATGGCGGTGAGACAACCAAAAGCATGTTTATAAAAAGCGGGTAAAGTAAATAAAATTTACTTTACCTCGTCACGTAGCCATCCTTTACGATTATCGTCGAAGCCGATTAAACAATCCCAGAAATAACGATCAACAACGATATTAGACCAAGGGAACACACAGTTACGCCACCCGTCCCTAACCAGGAACCGATCAACTTCAAAGCTAACATAAATTTTCTCAATGTTTTGGAATGGTCGTTCTACAACCTAAAAATAAAGCAAAATAAAGATAAGGTAAATCATTCATGTAATAATACGTTTACACATTTACGGTTAACTACTGACTGATATTTCAAAGAAAATGAATCATTTCTCATATCTCTACCCATGGTTTAACTTCTGCTAACTTCTCAACCATAACTGGACTATGAACAAGTATATACTTTCGACCCTTCAACATATCTTCTAGGCTAGGAACATCAGAAGTTTTACTCCGCTTCTCCACACAGGGTGGCCTAGGAACATGTTCTAGCCTCCTCTTCTTTGTTTCGCAATGCTCCAAAGCCCTTCTCATGGGAGGTGAATTCAGTTTCTCAATAATCTTCAATCTATTTTCAGCTTCAACACTCAACTTCATACTCTTGTCCTTCTGCTCCTCCTCTTCCTCATGTTTTTCAGTTTTCTCAAGTTTTGCTTTTGAGACGTTTTCCAACTCCTCAACCTTGTCATCCACATCAACATGTGGCGTATCAAACAACTTGAAAAATCATTCACTTGACTACAATACTCATTTGCAAGATCTACAGGCTGCGAATGATATGAAAAAGGTTAACAAACTTTTATTATCGCAAGTTATTAATTATATCAGAAATGAAATAAAAAACAGAACAAAAGATCATTAAATTACGTGTTCTCCATCAGCTGTGTTAACTATGTCTCCATAAACCTGCATACCAAAGTGGTTGACACTTATTAGTAGAACATTAGAATGAAAGGTATAATCACATAACTACCATTTACAATTACCTTTTCATATGTATCTTTCTTCATTTTGTCTCCATCAACTGTGTTAACTTTGTTTCCATAAACCTGCATACAAAAGTGTTTAACACCTATTAGTAGAACATTAGAATTAAAGGAATACTCACATTAATACAATTTACAATTTATAGTTACCTTTTCATAGGTTTCTTCGTTCATTTTGTCACTGCCATTCATTATGACCTGAAGAATAAAGTATTTCCAAACAAAATCCGCGAATTAGCATACCACATGGTATTTGTTTGATAGCAATTTAACTTGGTCAACAATTGATAAAGGTAAAAAACTAACTTGAATAATAGTCTCAAGTTTGAAAGTGCGGCTTCCAAAGCCTTAACCCGTTCATCAATGAAACAACTTCTACCTCTTTACCCATGCTCTCATTGAATAACCCTCGGGATATACCACTTTTTCGCCTAGCTTTCTTGTGACCACTTTCGAAAATGTTCATCCGGGTCCCCTTTTGCAACAGCGAGCTCTCGGGTATACCACTTGAAAAATTCAATGCTTCGTGTCAACCATTCAACTTGACCTCAAAGCTTGTTGGGATAATCACGTTTGGTTTGAGTCCTAGGTAAAATATATAAGTTATATGGTATCTAAAATTGTGTATATGTTTAAAGTTAACCAATCAATAAAAAACTATATATATTTACCTTGTCAAAAAGTTGGTCAAAATAATCAGTCTTTCTAAATGGTGTGTGTCACCCCTGGAGCCTTGTTCCACCACAGTTTACTTTTACTCGTATCAGCACTCTCTATGATCCATATCTACAAAAAGTTAACACAACAAATATAAGTTACGAGGACGAGAAACATATGAAGATTATTTTCAAGCCCTTCCATTAAAGGAAAAAAACCGTAAACTAATGATAGCAAATTTTTTTAGTGTTAACCTTGAAAGCAGCAACGAATCCCTTCAAGCTATAGGTAGGAACATCGTTGGATTCTTTATGACCAATTCTTTGACGGTTAACCGTTGGATGATCTGAAGAGACATTTCTAATTGACTCATAAAGCTGCCTCCAAACAAGTTCCCCCCATGGAAATGCATTCCATTCATCAAGATCCTCGACCATCCTCAGAAAAATATCAGCAATGATAGACCCCAAGTCTTTACCCATGAATATCACCTCAAGCGTTAGCAACAGACAAATACTTATCGCATCCTCATCAGACAGATTTATAAACAGCTCTTTATATTCAATAACCGCTAATAGTTCAATTAATTTAACATGTTGACCTACATGCTTTGGAAAAAGCAGTGACGGAAAGGGATATCACCACTCGTCATTTCCTAAAGCGACCATACCAAATCTAAAACCGGTAACAGGCGAAATTCATTTCGACCAAAATAAAGATAATGTCCATTCAAATAGTATACAAGTGGAAGATCATAGTTATCATTGTTTTGATGGAATTGTTTCCGAAGCATGTAATGAACAAGCCCTTCCTCGTTATCGACATAGGTAAGATCGAGCCATGGTCCAAAACATGTGGCTTTAAACATGGAATGGCGCGGCTGGTCTAATCAATCCTTCATAAGTACGAAGTAATGCACTTTTCTTTTAACAATAACTCTAGCATCATACGCCTACAAGAAATAACATATTCAAAACTTTAAAACAGACAAGACATACGACATCTAAAAAGCAGTAAAACTTGCTACAAGCACACTATCATTGGCTTTTAAAAAGCACTCATCAAGACAGGCATACGACATCTAAACTACAAGTATCTACAAGTAAAAGCATCTTCGCATCTTGACAACCAAATCTTGACAAGAGAGGACAATGTTTGGTAAGTGGAAATTTCTTGTGTAGGTTATGTAAGAGTAGGAGTGACTCTCATGAGCATCTAATTTTTCAATGTTCATTTACTAACAATGTTTGGATGGAAATGGTGCAAATGATAGCTAATTTGGTTGGGATAAGAAGTGGTGGGCTGATGGACTATTGTAACTATATAGCAGATAAACATATCAAGAACAATTTTGGTTGGGCCATTGATAAAATAATTGTGGTTGCTACTGTTTACTTCATATGGTAAGAAAGAAACTGGAGGTTGTTTAAAGATGAGAGTAGAATTGTGGAAGTGGTGGTCAAATGCATTAAAGATAGTGTGAAGACTAAATTGATGTCTTTATATGTTAAAAGGTCTTTGAAAGCTCAGTTTTTAGCAGTCAAACGGGGCTTGACTTGGAATACTGCTTAATTGCAGTTTGGGTCAGTTTTGGTATTGGAATGCTCCTGTTGTTGGAATTTGGATAAGTTCTGGTATGTGATGCTGGGATAGATTGAATTGCTTTCTGAATAAAAGTTTGGATAAGCAGAGATGTGTTTGTTTTGTTCTGCTGTTTAGAGTTGAAGTGCTAGCTTCTACTCTGATTCCTAAAGGTTTTAACCTTCTTTTCAGTTTCATTCTCTTGTGAAATCTGAATGAGATTTGGTCTTTAGATAATGGCTCTGTATCTTGGGGTTCATATAGGTTATAGTTGTTGCTTGGTCCTGATATCTCTTTAAAGGCCTTTGTTAGGTAATTTAGAGGTATTTGGATCAGTAACATGTATAATCTATTTTTGAATTTCATAAAGTGAGTTCCCATCTGTGTTGAGTGAGAGTGATCAGGTGTGGTGGTGCATGTTTCTAGGAATTGTGAGGAGTGAAAGATGATCCTACATGGTCCTAAATATGCACTGATAAGGAGGAAATGGTTGGTACTCACTGCAAGGTGTGTGTTCCCATGTGTGTGAAGCCATTGTAGTAAATGGAAATGTAGCTCACATGGTATAGCCCTTGCAGTGGAGAGGTTATGGTTCCTAGAGAAGCCACTAATCTATCTTGTCATGATTATTGTGGTGGCAGGTTGAATGATCATGATGAATAAATAAGGTGGAAATGTAGCTAGATGGTTATTGGTGCTATAAAAGGTGAATTTTGGTTGCTGCAGTCTTATTCAAAGCTAGTGTTAGTTGACTGCAGAAGTATGGTTCTTGTTGCAGGAAGGATGTATTGTTCCTGTTCTTGATTGTATTAGTTCCTCTGTTTTTCAATGATGCTGTTATGTTTTGTTTTCTATAAGAGTTATAGGCATGTCTATAGCTCTTTTAGTTGTATGAGTTCTGGTGATTAATAAAATATATTCACCTTTTGCACCCAAAAAAAAGTATGAGAAAACAGAGAATCTTTAGTTATGCAAAATCTAACTTTACATTAGGATAGTTACGAAAATCACACTCGATCGCTCATAGTAGTTTTACTTAAGGAAAGGAACATGAGAAAGACGACCATAATGCTACTCAAATCATTTACGATCTCTATTGTCCAAACACATCGCATTTTCGCTTGGGTCGAGGCTGCTACTTGACCATAAAATGGATGAAAGAAGACATGAATTTTGCTCAATAAAATGGAAAAAAAATCAAATTAACCGATCTCAACCATCCAATTTTTTTTTTATCAAAACAATAAAACTAACTTTCACCCTCACTTTTAGAATTTTAAATATCTCACAAAGTTACAAACTATTGATCGTGAAACGAAACCTAATCATACCATCGCGAAAACTATAAAATTATCTTTCATTTTATATCCTAGAATGGTTTAGCAGTTTTTTTTTTTTTTTTTTTTTTTTTTTTGCAACCATGATTTCTTACCTTTTGGCCGACTAATCCACGGGGTTTGAACCCAACGCCCCATAGACTCAAATTAGGTAAAGCCCTCCCTTTTCAGGAGGTTGGTGTGGCCACTTAAGGTTGTTTGCACCTAGCATGAATTGAACTTGAGACCTCACACATTTTAAAGTGATAATTACAAGCCCATTTATCACTAGGCCACCCTTAAGTGGTATTTTAGGGTTTTAGGGTTTTTTAGGGGTTTGGGGTGTAAGGTTTTTAGAGTTAGAAGTTAGGTTTTTAGGGTTTATTGTTTAGAGGTTAGGGTTAAAAAGTATGAGAATTCCACGGATCACTACAACAAAAGTGGCTTTTAGGACCCTTTGTGTGGGACGGTATGATAATGGAGTCCTAAAAAGCTGCTTAATAGGACATATGAGCGTTTAGGGTCCTTTTTAAATATTTGCTACTTAGGCGATGTCCTAAAAGGTATATAATAGGATGGTCGATGATTTGGGGTCCTATTATCATATAACTTAATATGACACTTAAAATATGGATCCTAATAAATTACCTTTATAAGACGTTTATTCATTATGGTTGTATTATAATAAACCATAATAGGACACTGAGTTTTGAGTCATAAGACATCGCTTAGTTAAAACGCTTATTCACAAAAAGTTTTATTATAGCAAAATTTAATAGGACCTTTGACACGTGGGTATTATAACGTTAACCTTTATAGGACGCTTATGTACAATGGTTTTATAACATCATTTTTTAAAACGATTATTTGCAAAAGTTTTATTATAACAAAACTTAATAGGACCCTTAAAGGATGCATATTAATTATGGTTTTATTACAATACACCATAATAGGACACTTGATATATAAGTCATAAAACATTAATTATTTAAAACGCTTATTCATAACGTATTATTAAAACATAACTTAATATGACATTGACACTTGGGTCCCATAGATTGATACACCATCATAAGACACTTGATATTTGAGTCATAAAACATCGGTTTTATGGAACACTTATTCGCAAACGTTTTTTATAAGAAAAGTGAATAGGACCCTTGACAATAGCGTCTTATAACGTTAACCTTTATAGAACGCTTATTCATAATGGTTTGTTTATGATACACCACAATATGGCACATCTTTTAGAGTCGTAAAACATCCGCTTTTATAACGCTTATTCGGTTTTATAGAACGCTTAATTGCAAAAGTTTTATTTGAAAAAAATTAACAGGACCCTTGACAAGCTGTGTCTTTTAACATTAACCTTTATAGTACGCTTATTTGTTGTGGTTTTATTATCCTACGCCATAATAGAACACTCCTTTATTTGAGTCATAAAACATCGCTTTTTAGAACGCTTATTTACAAAAGTTTTATTTAAACATTAGTTAGTATGACACTTGATACTTGGGTATCAAAACTTGATACACCATAATAGGACACTTGTTATCTGTCTTTGTATTGTTATATGTCTCAATCTTTTGGAAGTTATGTATGGGTTATCTGTCTTTGTATTGTCCTTATCTATCAATGATAATGGTTAATTTGGTGCATTATTGTTGTACTATACTAAGCCAGAATTGCACTCACAAAATAAACTAGGCTTGATTAAAAACAAAAATGACCGAGTGCGGGCATCTCGGTCCTAATGGGGTGATTAGCGACCAAATTAAAGCAACAAGATAAGATCTAGAATCCCAATTAAGCTCGAAATTCTCTAGTCGATGGTACAAGCTACTAAAGGAAACAAAAAGCAAGAGAAACAACGGTGAATAAGCGAAATTAAGCTCTTAATATGGGCATTTGAGCCAAACGGTGATAAGCCATATTGACCCGTTTGACCCATTTGAGCCAAACACCCTTAAGCGAGGTTGTTTTGAGATCTCAAAGTGAAAATATAAATAACAAGAAGCTAAAAGTTAAAATTACCTAAATTTAAATAAGAAATGTATAAGAAAGAGTTATACAAACAAGAATGAGGATTGTCATTGATTCTTAACAACTAATTTTACATAAAAACAGGGACTATTATTATTTAGCTAATTGAAATCATTAAGCTTCTTCAACTGGATCTTCTTCATCGGCAATAACTAAGTCATTGTTGTCCACAACGGTTCCATCGAAACCACCTCTAACCAATTCAATATCCATTGTTTCGTCATGTTGAGGACACATAAATGAGTCACCCCGCAAATGTGTTTCCACGTCATCAAGACTTGTTTGTTCATCCATGTCATAAACATGTCCGGGCGCCATCTTGATCACAACTTGCCATCCTTTGTCAACACTATCTCGCAACGTAAAATACTTGATGTGCTTGAGAAGCTAGTATAAAAGGCTCGTTATGAGCCTTCAATCCTTCAAAATTCAATAGAGTAAACCCGTTGTCATCTTCTTTTTCCTTGAACCATTCAAATCCAATCACAATCGAACAAAACTACTTTCTTGTCAATACCATACTCCAACTCAATTATATCATTCAAAACCCGTAGTAAGTTACATCTCCGCGATAGGATTGTTATCTCGTAGCACTCGAGTAACTGTTTGTCATGGCCTCAAGATTAACCCCACTATTATGTGTTTTCCTATTATGTTCTACATCTTTTGTGTGAAATCGAAACCATTTATGATAAATCCTTATATTTTTCACATACTCGGATGGACCACTTGCCAAGCACCTTAGACTTTACGTGATTACGTGATCCCTCTAGCATGTAGCTCCTCAACCCGAAATAAGGCAAGATGTGTTAATTGTTTTGTTATTAGTAGGTCGAAAATGCTATGTCATTATAATTATTTTTCAAAAGTAATAAACACGTGTATATGCCTTACATGATCTTGAAACCACGACTCAAAAGTCTCACTATGTAAACGTTGAATGTCACGCTTACGTTTTCTCCGATTTTGATGATGAACCAACGCCGGATGTTCACCGCGGTGTTAACGAGATGATAATGATGATAACAACGACAACTATTAATCGTATAATATAATTTATGAAACTCACAACTAATATAATTACTTACGTTCGAAATTCATCAACTTCACTACAATTGAACAACACATATGAATGTGCTTTAGCCAAAATGTCAAGTTCCATCATTTCTACCTTTGTAGCACCAATCGGTCGACCCGCCATAGAAAAGATAGGTAAAACATCCTCATAACCATCGTCATCATTATTTCGACTTGTCTTATTATGTACGGTCTCAACATCACCGGATAAGTACAATGAACAAAATGACACACACTCTTGACTAGATATCCTTCGCAATGGAACCCTCCGGGTTATTCTGTTTCGCACGTAAGATTTTAATGTAGCTAAATACGAGATATCAAAACCAATAATTTTAGATTCAATAATATTTGTTAATAAAGGTATTTACTATAATAGTAATGTGCACCTCTCGATTGGATACATCCAACGGTAATGAACTGTCCCTCTAATCGGCCTCTGAAGCAAGATGAACCGAAAGATGAACCATGACATCAAAGAATGATGGCGGAAAAATCCTTTCTAAATCACAAAGTATTTTTCCAATCTCGGTTTCCATTTGAACCAAATCATTTGGATTAAGAACCTTTGCATAATTGTTTATAGTAACGACATAGCTTCATCACAAGATAGCGCACGTGCTTAGGCAACACATTTCGCAAGGCAATGGGAAGCAATCTGCATCAAAATATGGCAATCATGACTTTTAAGTCCAAATAGTTTTGGAGGTTTTAACTCTACGCATCTTGATATATTAGTCGCATAACCATCGGAACTTTCACCTTCTTAAGCACACGACAAAAATATCTTTCTCTTTTTATCCATTGAGAAACAAGCGGTGGCAAATAAACTTTGTTGTTATCTTGAACTATAGGATGAAGTTCAGGTCTAATGCCCATTTCTTGTAAATCTAGGCGTGCTTTTATATGATCCTTGGTCTTCCCATCTAGATTCATTAGCGTTCCAAGGACACTGTCACAAACATTCTTCTCAATATGCATTACATCTAGATTATGGCGTAGCAAGTTATCTTTCCAGTACGGTAACTCAAAAAAAATACTTTTCTTCTTCCAATTAAAAGGTAAATTTGGGTTGCTCTTCACAAGTTTTCCAAATTTAACTTCAAAACCATCTAACTCATCAAGTACTTCTTGTCCTCTTAAGCCACGGGGTTGCCTGTCTAGTTCTTCTGTGCCATCAAAAGAGTTTGTATCTCTTCTAAAAGCATGATCGGGAGGCAAATATCGACGATGTCCCATAAAACATTGTTTTTGCCATGACTCAAGCGTGTTGATTTTGTATGTTTATGGCGGTTAGGACATGCAAGTTTACCTTTGGTGCTCCATCCGGATAAATTTGCATAAGCGGAAAGTCACCGATCGTCCATAACAAACAAGCACGCATCCGAAAGTTACTTTTGTTGATGCATCATAAGTGTCTACTCCTTTACGATCCCACAACTCCTTTAGCTCAAGAACTAACGGTTCCATATAGACATCTATATTATTCCCGGGAGCGGATGGGCGGTATAAGTAACGTTAGAAAGAAATAAGGTTTCGCATGCACATCCAAGGAGGTAGATTATATGGCGTCAAAACAACGAGGCCATGTACTATGAGAAACACTCATTGTTCCAAAAGGGTTAAACCCATCACTCGCTAAACCAAGCCCGACATTACGAGATTCTTTGGCAAACTTATCATACTTAAAATCAAATGCTTTCCATGCCGGGAATCTGCAGGATGTCTCAAGTAACCATCTTCGTGCGACTCTCTTCATGCCATCTCATGGAGGCGGTACTTTTAGATGACATAAATAACATTTGCAATCGTGGTAAGAGCGGAAAATGACGCAACACCTTTGCTCCAATCTTCTTACGTGTATCACCGTGGTTGACTCATCTGCACAATCATCTTCACTTGCTTTATACCTTGACGTATGGCATATATCACATTCTGCTTTATTAATGTTTTCTTTCCAATCTGAACATACAATCATTAGGACATGCATCAATTTTATCATAACTAAGTCCCAACTCTCGAATTATCTTCCTTAGTTCATACAATGACTTTGGTATAGAAGCATCGGGAAGGCTTCCTCATTGTATCTAGCATCTTCTTGAAACCATTATCACTACATTTCCCAACACACTTACCATGAAATAGTCTAATGATAAAAGAAAGAACGATAACTTACACCCGGATATAGTGGTTTCTTTGCCTCTCCAACACTTTATAAAAATTTTCGCCTTTAGGTTTGGCATACTCATACTTTCGGTTTGTGTTCCCATGTCATCGGTTAGTGTGTCATCACCAAACCGATGGAAGGCATCATTCACCAACCCTTGCATGTCATCTTGACATCCAACATTGGAGCATCACTTGATTTGGGCCGAAAGGTGGAATTGTATAACCTTTCATAAACCCGACACATAACGGATGTGTTGTAGCCTCCGTCCGATCTACCCATATCGATTACCACAATCAATACATGGACATGAAATCATCCATTTTACCCTCATTATAGAATATATGATCAAGAAAGTCGTCAAGACCTTTTTATATTCAATGGTAAATCTAGGTAAAGACATCCAACTCGTATCCATCTTAAACCTAATTCAATTAACCACGAAAACCACATATAATTTCAACAAAAGAAAGGGAGCCTAATTCAATTAACCACATATGTTGTTTCATAAAAATTTAGCAAAAGCGATTAGGGTTTCATTTATGAGGTATTACCGGTCTTGATGATGGTGGTGATTCTGTTGGCAATTTTGGATGGTGGAATGATGTGGATTTGGATCTTAAAATTAGAAATACTTTTACAATTTATTTTAAGCTATTTCTTAATTAATTGCCTAATTATTACTTCAAAGCTAGATAAACTAATTTATATCTAAAATTAGAAATTAAAAGTCAAAATTGCAAAAGTAATTTTACATAAGCTTGCAAAAGTAATTATTACTTCAAAGCTAGATAAACTAATTTATACAAAATTTTGCTAAAAGGTGAAAACTTATAAAGGTAAAAAATTATAAAATTGCAAAAGTAATTTTACATAAGCTTGAAAACATAAGCTTGAACAAGATTTTTGCTAAAAATTTTGTATTCTTATTAAAACTGAAAAGAAAATTACAGGGCTTGGAATAAAAACTGAGACTTATATTAACTTTAAGAAAAACAGATTACAATGTTAAATTTAGAAAACTAACTAAGAACTACTTGCCATGAAGGCTTATAAGAGTTGCTATTTATACTAGAAAGATAACAAATTGGCTTCTCTTCAATTGTGCTTCTTCTGTGAGGTATAGCAGTCCCAAATCAACTTGTGTGCTTCTTTAAACAAATCCCAGCCATTTAATTGCTCTATCATCATCTCAGCCCTTAAATTGCATTTTGGCGCCAAAAAGGTGAGGATTGCCAGCGTGGAATTGGCAATCTGTGTGATGTGTGCTTGGTAAGGGCTGAGGTCTGGGGTTCGAATCCCAGCCTCAGCTTTTTGTAATTTTTTTTTTCTTTTTGCAAACTTAATAAGCTAATAAAAATAAGAAACTTTTATAAAAGAAACTTTTTTGAAAACTAAGAATAAGCAAGTTATAAGCTGAATTTAAAAGCAGTTATGAATAAAAACTAAGAAGGAAATTTTGAAAACCGAAAAGCTATAATAATCATGTTAATAAGCTACATATGGATGAAATAAGCTAAGGGAGCTAAGGAAACCTAAATAAGCGTCTAATCTAGTAAGCAAACCTAAAATAAGCTAATAAGCAAAATTTAAAAGCCAAAAACACACAAGGGTCATGATGCAACAACGACCACGAACCCTAGTAACTCGGTGTTGAGTATAAATATATTTTGGGTCGGGTTTGGGTCGACCGATCTAACCGTTTATTAATCAGGGTAGGTTCGGGTTGTGAATAAATTAATTGGGTCGACCTGACAACCCGTTTAAGCTTTTTTTCTTAATGTGGCAACTTTTGTATCAAAAAAGGGTTGACTGTTTCAACCCAAAACCCGTTAACCTTTTCAACCCGTGAATTTCAAAAAGATCACGCCCATCTTTATAAATGGTTATAATTTGAATATTATTTTTAAAATATTCATGATTATTATTTTCAAATTGAATGAAACCAAACTAACCGAACAACCCGATAGTACACTTGGGTCTTATGAACCGGTGATATTGCCCTGTTGTCGACCTTGATGAACCTTAATGACGAATCTTCATATGATTCTTTTTACTATGAACCTTAATGACGAATCTTTGCTATGAAACTTTTATTATGAACCTTTGATATGCTTTTCTGAACCATTTGATATGACCCAGTTGTTATGACTCTAGTGTGTTTGAGTGACGTTCCACACCATCCCTTATATGTTACATGTTATGAGCTCAAGTATATGTTTGGCCACTATGTTATCTGCAGGGGAGTATGGATGCATCCTATATCTGTTATCTACAGTTAGTGGATTATCTGTTATATGATATGATATGTTATGTTTCTGGGCTCGTGTTGGATTCTTGTCTATATCTCGACTTCATGCGAAGCAATACATTCAATCATAATAGTCGGCACTTTATGATCACCTCGCGTATATTGGCCTCGCAAATGCCTAGGACAATTCCTCCGTTCAATATGTGTAGAATATAGGCTACAAAGCATCCCGAATGTGACGTCATGGGAAGTCGACTTACGTAAAAACTCTTGACGATATAAATGAACGACCGCATCCGTTGAGAGTTATTCATATTAGCTTTTCAAAGTTATTATTTCATAAACTTTACGTTTTACCAAATCAATCCGAATCCAAAGCAACACCCACCAACCAAACGGGCCCTTATTTGATAACCCGAGCAACGACCGGGTAATTATACATCAAATTATACCCTATCACCGATTCATCCCGCCCGACCGATTACAAGCTACAAGGTGGTCGACCGCCCGACTCTTGATTCGCGATTTTGCAACATTGGATATGAACCTTTTGATATGACACTGATTATGATATGATATCGACTCCCGGTTTCAAACCCGAGCCATTTCATTATTCATAGGGTTCCATGCATGTCCGTCTCATTGATGCACCAATGGCATATATGACTCTAGTGTGGTTTATTGTCCTACATCTCACTTTATCTTTCGGGTCAACTAGATGCGGATACGCTTTAACAAACGTAGACCACGTAGGATAAATCCCGTCTGTAAGAAAATAGCAACATTTTAAATAACGCCCGCGTAAAACAAATGAACTATCTGGAGCCGCTCCATTTCGGGCGATAAGATACAACGAGACCGATTACTACATCACATTGATATTGTTGTTTGACCCGGAAGTCGGAAAACGAATGCCAAATCTACTTCATTTTAGTTTCACATACAATAAAATACTTATATATTATATATATACAATAATATAATACATTTCATATACTATATACTACTATTAGTTAATTTAATTATAAATCTAATTATAATCTAAAATTAGGGAAAACTTACACACCACGCTCACATAAACCCGCTTAAAATTTTGGGGAAAATTTGATTCATAAATAACTTTTAGTATGCGAAAATCAAGCATATCTTTTCGAAATCAAGTATTTGATTCGATTTTATTAATGGAAATCGTTTTTCACAGACGGTTAAAATCTCAATTTTGGTTTAGGGTTGTATGTGGGCAAAAAAACAAGGATTGTGGGTTTTCACTTTTGAATGAAGATCGACTCAACAGTAATGCAAACCTCTCTTGTTGTTATTATTATTGTTATTATTATTATTATTATTATTATTATTATTATTATTATTATTATTATTATTATTATTATTATTATTATTATTATTGTTATTGTTATTATTATTATTATTATTATTATTATTATTATTATTATTATTATTATTATTATTATTATTATTATTATTATTATTATTATTATTATTATTATTATTATTATTATTATTGGTATTATCATTGTTATACATTGTTATACATTGTTAGTGTGGGAAATGGTGGGTTCGGGTATGTGTTTGGTTGACCTCTTGTGATGAGTCTCATATGTGATCATAAGTCTTTGCTTATTTGTGATGTGGTACAAGTTGTATTTAAGTTGCTCTGTTTAATTTAAATGAATGTTGGTATACCGTAAAAAGTTGGGTCAAAGGATTTGGGTAGTGATAGTGATAGTGATTTGATATCGGTTTCTAGCTAATGTATTTCATTCGTGACATGTAATCAAGGATTTGCGTCTATTTTTGTTTGTAGATAATGTATTTCATTCGTAACATGTAACGAGATAGTGATTTGATTTCGCTTTGTTGTTCTCAAATGACTATTGTTCTTTGCAATCTCATAATAATTTTATTTGTTTTGTGCACCGCTTATGGAAAATAACAGGATGCAACGCCAAATCACCACGAAAATACGAATGATTATGAAATGTCCGGAAGGACAAGGATTCAAGAAAACCAACAGAGATTACAAGCTTTGGGAGTGAAAAATCTTGCTAAGTCTTTGACAAGTCTAGTAGAGTGACAAAACAAAGAAAAGAAAAAGAAACCAACGGATACCGGTGAGAAAGATGCAGATTATATGTCCGGTTCGGACTTCCATCTTAATCTTGAGGAAGATAACCCGGAAGAAGCGGCTACACAAACAAATAAAAGGTACGAATAATAAATTTGGCTACTATATTTTCTTTATGTTTGTTTTCTAACAATTCTACTTGCATGAAACAGAATCGAAAATACATTGCTCCACAGTCCATGACTAGATATAAAATTTAGCACAAAACGAATGAGTGCTCGAATGTCTCCAGTGGGCTAACATCTTGAAATCTCAATCGCAAAGGGACAACAGATTGATACGGGGAGGGCAATACGTAGTAGGGTGCAGAGTCCGACCAAGTCCAAACGAAATGATCAACCAAATTACATCAGCAGAGGAGATTAACCGCAATCGAGAGAAACTTAGTTGCAATTGACAACGATCATGACCACGGGAGCGTGACTTGAGATCGATGGTAACTATACATAAATTTCAAATACTATATATATGATATTAAATTACTATTAAGTGTATATTCGATTAACTTTTCGGTGCTTACTTGTTTTTTTTTTTTTTTTTTTTTTTTTTTTAATATAGATAACAATGAAGACCTTTATGATGTTGAAAATGATGATATCAAGACATACCTATGAATGAAGATATTGAACAACAAGCTACTTGAAGATGATGTAGATAAAGACATGGATGATTTGGAGAATGAGGATGATTTGGAGAATGTGAACGATTTAACAAATGACGGCGATGATCTACTCGGAGAAGAGATTCAAGCTGAGCATTCTGAAAATGAAGAAAACCATGTAGTTACACAAGCTCGAAATGAAACAGGTTAACATGGTCTACTTGATTGCATCGTTTTAAAAATCATATATCATATATTGTGTCATATAAGAAGAATATATAATAAAGTTAAATTAAAACAAGACAAAATACAACGCTAAGATATTGCCTCCATTTCAAATTATTTAGTATTTTAAATGTATACGTATCTATTGTAAATCATGTTCACTTTTTGTAGTTCGGATTGTAAGCAAAAGAAAGAGAGGACCAACACGTATGGCAAAAGTTTGGGCCCAAGAAAAAGGGGATAGAATTCCTATTTTAGTTAATGAACACGGACAACCTATTAACGACAAAAGTAGTCATCGACTCATTTCATGGGAACACTTTCAAGGAGTGGAAAGTATTGTCCGATTTATAAACCATGGAATAAAGTTGACGCCAAAAAAAAAAAAAGCTTTGCTTGAACTCTTAAAGGTACACAATGTTAAATTTGTATGTTAATGAATAAAGTATTTGTTTTCTAATGTGAGCTATTACATTTTTAGACAAAATTTGATATTCGGAAGTCGGAGAAAATGGATATTGCAATCATTTGGGCGGAAGGTGAAGAACTGGAGGGCAAGAGTTAAGGAACACTACCATGATCCGTCTTTGTCGGTTAAGCAACAAATAAGATCTAGGCCAAAGCAAGTGCAAAAAAACAATGGAAGAAGCTTGTGAAGTATTGGAATAAAGAAAACACTAAGGTGTGAAATACTCTTCCACTTTAAATAACATTACTTAATTTCCCATTATGATATTTTACTTTCTGCTGCAGAGTTTAAGTGAAAAAACAAGGCGAATCGGGCAAAAAGAAGATGATCCAAAGAACCGGTAAAAAAGTTATGCTCGCAAAGGGAAGAGTTAAAGGTAAGTGTATGGAGAAAGTGGGATTGTTAATGTATCCTGTGGATATCCACTGTTAATATTCATTTTCTTTTATTCATACGAGACATATTTGGGACGAGATCCAACTCGATTGGATCTTTTAGTGCATGCTTCTCCAAAGATGGAAATACCAAAATGATGACACTTTAAAAGCGATTGTAAGTAATATGCTTTTGTGTTTGCAAAAGTGTATTAATAGCATAAGTTAAACACAATATGCTTTTTTTGTAATACATGCTTTTACTATATGTTGTTCATGTTTATATAAAATGCGGGATGATATGAAACGACTTAGTGATAATCGCCCGAGGGTTCGATTGATAATCTGGACGGATGATATTTTTCTACGCTTATGGGTAAAGATCGAAATGGTGATGCGGGCATGTATGGTCTAGGTGTTCGTGCTTCACTGTTTGGGGTGTAATACCAAGTCGTTTAGCATGTCATAGAAAACAACGAATTGAAGTCTAGATGTGGAGAACTTACTAGTGAAAATGAAAAGTTACGAGCCCGGTTATCGAGAGAAGAATGGGTCGACGGATAGTTCCATTGTTCCACCTCTTACATCACAAGATTCTCTGTTGTAACCAATGAACCTCCACGCTTACGGGTATGTTTCTATTATAAATCGTTCCTTTCTAGTTGTTATAGCTTATTTTATCTTTGATAGCTAATGAACCTAGGCTACAAGCTTATGTATCAAGATTATGATTTAGATTGCTCATTTGCCTTTTAAATTTGTTAACTCGCTTATTAAGGGTGTTTGGTTCGTGTTGTTTCAACTGTGGTAGTTGCCTTTTCACTTGTTTATCTCGCACACTATGACCTCTAGGTGATATTAGAACTAGTAAAACTATAAAACCAATGTTTGAACTAGAAAGTCAAAATCAAATTACCTTCACTCTCAAATCCCTTTGTTGGGACATGTGAGGATCAAATCTCACCCACTTGGTCTAAATCTTGTTCATGTATCTTAAATTAGTGTTATCATAGCTTAAATAATCATAATTAGTGCATACGGATCAAACAAGTTTCATTAAAGTCAAAGTTTAAGTTCAAAATCAAAAAGTCAAAATGGTATGTTAGTGAAACTCGGATCTTGGGAGAATTTTTGTGAATTTTGTGTTGAGATTCAAGTCTTGAGATTTTTACATGTTGAAATTCCCATCTAAGCTTTTGAATCCCACAGTTAGCTTATTTTTATGATTTTTCTCCGGCTTAGGTGATAGTTCAAAGTGGCTGCGAGGCTAACCATTGCCTGCACTGGGCATCACCAAAACCCCAACTTTCCATGTGCCTTAGCTTCTTCATTAGTGGGCCACATAGTGAGCTTATTGGTTTTGAAAGCCAATAAGCTCATCTATAAAGTTCAGGGCTTATTTCAAACTTTTGAGCTTATTAGATAGGTCTGCAGATAGCTTTTGTTTGTCCATTCCACCCATACACCGAGTGATCGGTGTTGACCACCCAAGTTCAAGCCCTCATCAAGTGCTTATCTGTGGGACCCAAACCTTTAGTCCTAGCTTTTAGAAACCTCAATAAGTCACCTTTTCATATCAAGTCTCACTTTGGATCCTGTCAACCCTAGTGGGACCCACAAGGGCTGCAAGGTTGTTGGTTTTGGCTGTGTTTGGCTGTGATATTTGATCAAGTGATTATTCGGTCTATAGCTTATTCCTTTAGCTTATCCGGTAGTTTTAGCTTAATCTAGTTACAACTCATGTAGTTACAACTTATTTAGCTTATTGTAGCTTATTTGTAACTTATTTAGTATACACCACCTCCACACTGCAGATATTACACCGATCAATTTTGACCTCCTTTGTATACCCCACCTCCATACCGCAGATACATCTGTTTAACCTAATACATGTGTCTTGACTATAAATTGATAAATGTTTGTTGAAAACGAAATCTAGGTCGGGGATGAAGTTGTCCTTAAAAGCATTCTAAACTCAACCGAGATCAGTAGCAAAAGGATGGGTGAGGAGCTTGAACCCAAATGATATAGTTGGTGGTATAGAGATTGGACGAGGATGGTGTGAGGTAAACGTTCAAGTACCAACAAAAGAGATGAAGTGTTGGTGAGACCCTATGGGTTATTTGCCACAATTGAAGACGTGTTGGTGCAACCATAGCATGGCCTTGTCCCTTTATCTCGGTATGTCTTTGTTAATCTTGTGATACCAATAATTTTACTAACATGGAGCTTAATGCTTATACATGGGTGTTTATTTGTAGGTGGTCCGTGAGGATTGAGAGAGATGATGCATGATGACCACGGACTAAGCTTCTTGTTGCGTTAATGTATTGTTTAATGTTAATGACTTTATGTTAGATTCTGTCTACCTTATTTATGTTTAGTGATTTTGTTATGACAATTGCTAATTTGAAATACAATTTCGTTTTATTCATTTAATATTTAGTTGATGTTTTATTCATATCGTAATAATAGAGTGTGCATGGTGAAAATAGCGTCCTATCATATGACTTGTCCGGACTTTGAAATTGTCCTATTAAACTTATTAACCGTCCTAACAATTAACTTAACATTGTAAAAGTGTCCTAATATGTTGTTATTAGGACGTTATTTAGGTTGTTAATAGACATTTTATACGACCAAAAATTGGTTTCATAATCTTCTTTGAGATATTAGAACCCTTTTCTTGGTGCTAAAATAGCTATAATGTTATATGATAAGCGTCCTAACAATTATCTTTTAAATGCGCTTGTATGTGTATCAAAAGATTAAAATTAGGTAACAACGTTTTACAACATTGTAAAAGTGTCCTAATATGTTGTTATTAGGACGTTATTTGGTTGTTCATAGACATATTATGCGACCATAAATTTGGTTTCATAATCGTATTTGGGATATTAGGACCCTTTTCTTGGTGTTAAAGTAACTATAATGGTATATGATAACCGTCCTAAGAATTAACATTAAAGGACGCTTGTATGTGTATCAAAAGATTAAAAGTAGGTTACCACATGTTAGAACATTGGAAAAGTGTCCTAATATGTTTTTATTAGGACGTTATTTGTGTTGTTTATAGACCTAAAATGCGACCATAAAATTGGTATCATAATCTTATTTGAGTTATTAGTACCCTTTTCTTGGTTGCTAAAATAGCTATGATGTTACATCATAAGCGTCCTAACAATACTTTTAAGGACGTTTTATGTGTCTCAAAAGATTAAAAGTAGGTAATCACATGTTAAAACATTGTAAAAGTGTCCTAATATGGTTTTATTAGGACGCTATTTGTGTTGTTCATAGACATATAATACGACCATAAAATTGGTTTCATAAGGGTTAGGACGCTTTGGACCTATTACAACCGCCTTACATGAAACGCTTTCATCCTTGGTCCTATTAAATGAAAGGTCCTAAAAGTACCATTTTATGACGCTTATGGGGTCCTAAAAGCCACTTTTCTTGTAGTGAAAGGAAGCAACAAAACCCTACGTTGTAGTAAGAAACAAAATCAATCAAGTGTGAATACTTACCATTTTGATTTTTGCGTCTACTTTGTCATCTGGATCAAACGTCGATCGGTGTGTGTTGTGTGTGTGTTTTTTTTGATGATAGTGAAACGTTAAAGTGGCAAAAGAAAAAAAAATGAAAAAAAAAAAACTGTCAAATCAATTTGGATTTGGGAAATCTTTTGGATAGCTTTTTACATTTCCTAAGGAAAAAGTACGCCCCCAGTTGAGCACCGTCGGTTGAGCGTTGACTTTAGATAAAAGAACAAAATAAGAGATTGCTTTTAGATTTCATGTGACACTTAGTGTACAATTGGAATAGTACAAGCTGAT
Source organism: Chrysanthemum lavandulifolium (assembly GCA_022545495.1). Classification (NCBI taxonomy): domain Eukaryota; kingdom Viridiplantae; phylum Streptophyta; class Magnoliopsida; order Asterales; family Asteraceae; genus Chrysanthemum; species Chrysanthemum lavandulifolium. The sequence goes on from CM040240.1 coordinate 268,966,551, forward strand.
GCCATGTGTCGCAATATGTATGGAGTCAAGTAATTGAGCGATTGAGCATGTCTCTTTTGGGAAAGAGGTGATAAAAGGGTCTTAAAATGGACTAAGCTTGGAAAATAGGCTCTTTTGGTAATTTTCTTTTTTTATTATTATTTTACAAAGGACAATAATAAAATCAAATTTTCCATATGAACAAAGAGAAGATGATAGATGCACCCAATAAACACAAAGATTTTAAAAGCAGTCTATGTAAAAAGTTAGATCTATCTCCATAAAATCTACCTCCTATATAAAGCAAACTTGTCCTACTATTTCTCCCTAAAAATACTAATCAATTGACACGTGTAAATTATTTTGATCACATCCGTCCATTTTTTTGAGAAAAGTACTAAAAGTGCCAAAATCTTTTGGTAGTCCTCTTTGTGGTCAAATTTTCCTCAATCTCCAAAATGGTCATGCAGCCCACCGACCATTGCAGACTCCACCAAAAATGTGACACGTGTCCCAACTACCAACACACCTTTTATCTTCTCTCTTTCCAAGATAACTTCTATGATTGAGCAACCGTCGGATACTCAACCGGCGACTTGCGCAACCGCGACGAGGATGTGACATAAAGGTGCGTTGACTTTTTACTTTCCTTGATATCCGATTAA